>JAODAL010015948.1:0-82186 GCA_025379985.1 Phyllomedusa bahiana | reverse complement strand
GAATCCCCCAAGCGGTGATGCTACCGTTTTATTTATTAGATTTTAGGTTTTTTGGCTTTTTTCACTTAAAAAAAAAAAAAAGTTAAAACCTTTTACTTTAATTGTAATAAACCTTGAAAGGCCGCAAAACCTGCACATTCCATAATGCACCCAGGTACCATCTCTTCCCTGGGTAAGTGATGCCCTCAGCCATACATGATGCCAGGACTCACCAGAAGAACATTGCCCAGCACACTGCCTCCGCCATTTTGTCTTCCTCCCACAATGCACCATGGCACCTTCACTTCTCCAGCTCAGTGATGCACCCTGTCCACACAATGCCAGGACCCCCAGTAGAACATTGCCCATCACCTCCGCCATCTTGTCTGCTTTCCATAATGCATCCTGGTACCATCTCTAGATCAGGTAAGTGATACACCCGGCCATCCACTTGATACCAAGACCCCACCAGTAGAACATTTCCCATCACCTCCGCCATCTTGTCTGCTTCCCATAACGCATCCTGGTACCATCTCTAGATCAGGTAAGTGATGCACACGGCCATCCACTTGATACCAGGACCCCACCAGTAGAACATTGGCCATCACCTCCGCCATCTTGTCCTCTCCCCATAGTGCACCATGGTGCCATATCTACACCCGGTAAGTGATGTACACGCTCCCAGCCGTCCACCTGATGGAAAATGTGATTCAACAGACCAGGCCCCCTTCTTCCATTGCTCTAGTTCTGAAGCTCACATGCCCACTGTGGACAATTTTGGTGACGGACAGGGGTCAATATGGCCACTCCAGCCCCGGAGCCATGAACCAGCTATGCCCTGTGTATTCAGACACCTTACTATCATTCAGCAACTTGCAGCTCCTCTGGGGGAAATCAAACCAGATGGGCCAGCCTTCACCCCCATGCAGGTCAATGTTCCTTGGGTCCTATAACCCCGTTTCTGGCCACCGGTCGTCCTTCCTTGGACACTTTTGTTATGTACTAACCCTGACACACCAGGGTTAGGGGACAAAGCCGTTCTAGAGATTCTCTGACCTCAACATCAGAATTTGGTCCTTGTTGGAGTCGCTCATATCCCTACACTTGTCTGTTTTTCCTGCTTACAACAAACCAAGTTCAAGAACTGGCTCTGATTATTGTCAATATATCCTAAAAATGTAAAAAGTGAAAAAAAAAAAAAAAAAAAAAATAGTACAAAAAGATATAAAACATTTTTTAAGTAAAAAAACTTCAAGTAAAAAAGTAAAAAAATAATTGAATAAAAAATTTTTACAAAAAGGAAAAAACTAAAAATGTAAATTTTTTTAAAAAGTTAAAATAAGAGTAAAAAAGTTTAAAATAAAAATTAAAAAAGTATAAAAATGTAAAAAAGAAAAAATTCAAAGTAAAAGTTATTTTTTTTAAAAAAAGTAAAAAAAGTCAGAGTAAAAAAAATGTAAAAGTTCAAAGTAAAAAAAGAATTCAGGAGTAAAAATTCTTTAAGAAAAGAAAAATTAAAAATGTACATTTTAAAAAAGTTTAAAAAAAAAAGTACAAAAGTAAAAAAAAAAAAGTTTAAAAAGTTAATTAAAGGGGTTTTTGCAGGAAGAGAGTTTGTTACCTCCTTATTAGCACAGAGAAGAATACAAACAAATCATGCTGAGTCATGAGGGCTGCAGGGGTGAGAGGGAGAGGGTGAGCAGAGAGTGAGGAATAAGGGAGCGTCTCAAAACTTAACTCAAATAATGACACTTGCAACAGTGCAACATCTATACAGCAGGCACAGCCTCATACACTGCACTTTCTTCCCAGGCCCTTGAAAGCTCATTCATTTTCCCTTTCATCAGATAAGAAGTGTTTCACTGCAAGCAAGCGAGGCCTGTCAGCTCCTCTGGGTCGTGTCTAATGAAAGCTTTCAGGTAACTAAGGGGGACTGAGCAAGGCTGTAGCTCTCACAGGCTTCACTTTTTGTAATCACATATTTAAAAAAGTGATTACATACCCATTTTGGAGGATCCCACGTCAACATTACATCATTGGAAAACCCCTTTAAAAGTATAAAAATGAAAAAATGTAACTAAAAAAAGAACATTCAAAGTAATTTTTTTTTTCAAAAAATAAAAAGGTCAGAATAAAAAAAAGTTAAAAAAGTATAAAAAAAATAAAAAATTAAATTTTTTGACAACGTTAAAACAAATAAAAAAAAAAAAAAAAAAAAAAAGAGTAAAGTAAAAATATAAAAATAATACATTATTAAAAATAGAATAATTTTTTTAAAAGTCCCCGATCGCCAATATCATCTGTGGAGCGATGCTACCGGCCAGGGTTACCTAAGGTCGCCCCCTTTAAGCCGTGCTCCGGCGCCCACTTCGAGGTGTCAGCCCAATGTTCTCTGCAGTATTAGGAACAGGTTTTGTGCAGATCTCTCGGCGCAGACTTGCAGCCGCCGTACGTGGTCAGAAAACATTATTTTCCGAGCTCGTTTAAGTGGTGGTGTGAGGGATATAAAAGAGGGTCGTTGCTTTTCTCAGCAGAAAATGTCTCAGCCATTGGAAACAGAAGTTTTTTCTTTTTTTTTTTGTATGGTCGACTGCCCGAAGTCTGAGCCGCAGATCAGAGGAGAGGGAGCGAGCCAGACCCACCTCCAATAAATTAATTGCGCTCTCCTGGTGGGCATCTTAGGAAGAGGCCTAAACCAACAGCGGGCGGCCAATGGCAGCGGCCGCGGCGTGTTGACCCGATGGGCCGCCACCGCCGCAGACTGAAGGCCAAGGACGCTGGACCAGACGAGCGCTGATTAGACTTTAAGTGAGGAAATTCTAATCCTGGAGAGAAGGTGAATTCCAAACCAGAGGATATTTTTTCCATTCCGGACCCAATTTTTTCTTTTTATAGACAAGTATAATAAAATATCTCGGATTAGGAAACCTGTCAAGGATCGGCCCCGAGACGGAGAGGAGGAGGCAGCGGCGCGATTACCGGAATATATGGGACTGGTCCATGATCGTTCTGGGAACATTTGTGTCATTATTACCAAGAGAAGCAACAATATAAATAGCGGAGCTCACAGTGTTACAGTATAAATAATACAGATACAAAATATCTGTACACTCGGGGAGGGTATAATGGCGGCGACACTCGGGGGGGGCCAGGATAAGGACGCCGACACGGGGGGGGGGGGCAGGATAAGGACGCCGACACTTGGGGGGGGGGGGCAGGATAAGGACGCCGACACTTGGGGGGGGGGGGGGCGGGAAAAGGAGCCGACACTGGGGGGGGGGGGGCAGGTTAAGGACGCCGACATTGGGGGGGGGGGCAGGATGGACGCCGCACTGGGGGGGGGGGGGGCAGGTTAGGACCCCGACACTTGGGGGGGGGCAGGATAAGGACGCTGACACTTGGGGGGGGGCAAGATAAGGACACTGACACTGGGGGGGGGGGGGGCAGGATAAGGACACTGACACTGGGGGGGGGGGGCAGGATAAGGACACTGACACGGGGGGGGGGGGCCGGATAAGGACGCCGACACTTGGGGGGGGCGGAGAAGGACGCCGACACTTGGGGGGCGGGTTGCAGAACGGGCAGTGGATAAGGGTTGGGGGTGGGGGTGGACCCCGAGGGGGGGGCATGGTGGAGGGCCCTTTGGGGGAGTGAAGCGGAAGGACCCCGCATTGGGCGGGTCCAGGATTTTACAGCGCCACTTGTGGGGGGACATGGCCCGACTCTGGGGGCCCCAAGGAAGGCCCAACTTCTCCCGACACTTGCTGGAGGAGCAGCCTCCGTCTCTGGACACTCTCTTGAAAGGAAGACGTGAGGAGCGCGGGCCAAAACCCTAAAATGTAAAGCTGGTAATTGTGCCAGGTAAAAGCCAAAAATGGGAGCCCAAACCAACTGAGCGAGGGGCAGGCTCCACCAGCGGCTTTTACGGTTACTGGGAAATTTTTATGGGCCCTTAATTTTTTATTTGTGGTCCAGGATAAAATCCTTAAAAGAACTGGGAGCAAAATTGAAAACACACCACAAAACTAACCCCCCCCCCCCCAAAGGCCCGAATCCCCCCCCCCCCACCCGCCCCCCCCCCCCCGCCGTCACCCTCCCAGACCCCCCCCCCCCCCCCCCCCCGGCCGCCCGTCGCCCGCCCCCCTCTCGCCCATGTTTGCTGCCTTTTCCATTTTTAAAGTCAGAAGGATAATTAAGCGCTCTTAACGACCGATGCGGTGAGAAAAAGAGAGTGATAAAAATATAATCTACGTGTATTAATAGCATTATTTATAGGGCTCTGCCCCCCGGGGACCTGTGGCCACTTTATATTTGGCGCCGTATAAATCGGAGGTGAAGACACAGAACGATAAAAGGAGCCAAGAGCAAAAAGAAAGAAACTGATACATCACAGGGAACCCGGACTAAAATAACAGCGCCATTTTATGCTCACTTCTCATCATAGGGACTGCGGAGAGTCCCCCAGAGGAACACAAAATGAATGTGTAATTATAGGGGGTTTTTCACTACATTTATTTGTCCTGTTTTCTTTTTTTCATTTTGGATTTAGGGGTGTTCCTGGCTTTACTAGGTACGTAGAAGCCAGGTCTGTAGCTTTAATAGCCCGGGGGCAGGGGGCTTGGCCAGCCTGGATCCAAAAGGGGAGGGAAAAAGTCTGTAGCTATACCCAGGCTGGCAGCTATCAAAAGATGAAATCGAACAGGGTCTGGTTTAAAAAAAACTTAGCGGGCCCTGCTGGCACCTATTGAGGAAATCGACAGGTTCCCTTTGGGGTAGCATTTAGGAAACCCGTGGGGTTTGGGAATTTCCTTTTGGGGGGAGATCGGGGAAAAACGGTCTTGCTATACAAAAGAGGAGTGATGCAGCCCATACAAGAGGGGTATTTTGGAATGGTGGACACGGTTTTTGGACACAATTTTCAAAAAAGGGCTTGTTTTGCAGATCTTTTAAAATAAAAAACAGGATCCTGTGTGAGACGACCCCTTTAATGATGAACGACGCGGATTGCTTGTGGATTCCCGCCTATTTTTTCTCTGTGTGTAAAAGGCCCCCTTATAAAAAATCTTTAATCCATTTTCCCCTCGGAAGCAATATTTTTCAGCCCCCACAAATTTGGACCCACGCTGCGCGGTCGGCGGTGCTGTTTCCGACCCTCTCTGAAGCACATTAATAAGCGGTGGGTATCGCGGGCGCGGCGTGTGGCTGCGCTGCGGAGCGATAACCCGGCAGAATCATAGAGTCTGAAGAAAGGAGTTTTCTGTCGGAAGGGGGGCGCAGCGGCGGGGCGCTCCCCGGGTCAGTCCTCTGCGAAAACTTATCTTTTCCGCACGGATTGGCCCCTTTTTATCCCCCCACTTGTTTTTTCCGCTCTCAAGGACCCCCCCTCCGGGTTCTTTTTTTTTTTGGAAAAATTGCAGAGGGGAAACATTTTTCCATTTTATTCCATAGATTGCACTTCAAAAACATGAAAAAAAGGGACTGAGGGACCGGCATACAAAACAGTGCAATGAAAAGAAACGAGGAGGGCCCCACACCATTTCTTAATTTTTTTATGCCCAAAATGCCACCAGATCTCTCCCCCGCCGTTAGGGGGGAAAAAATGCCCCGATCTCTCCCCCGTAGAGGCGGGAAATGCCCCCTCCTCTCCCCCGTAGAGGCGGGAAATGCCCCCTCCTCTCCCCCGTAGAGGCGGGAAATGCCCCCTCCTCTCCCCCGTAGAGGCGGGAAAAATGCCCCTCCTTTTCTCCCCGTAGAGCGGGAAATGCCCCCTCCTCCCCCCCGAAAAAGGCGGTAAATGCCCCCTCCTCTCCCCCGTAGAGGCGGTAAATGCCCCCTCCTCTCCCCGGTTGTGGGGGTAATTGCCCCATCTCTCCCCTTTAGATGCGCTCATCCAACAGTTCATTGCTTCAGGACTTTCTGCACAACTTGCTGATCTCTAACAAGGAGCCTAATGGCAAAATTCCCAACAGGTGTTTGATCCCTGAATCTCCCAATACATGTAGGGGATCAATGTGAATTGGGATGTAAACCGTCCTCCTCATCCTGCTGTTCATATTGTGACATCATGAGACCAAGACAGCACCTTACAATGGATCAGCAGGACCTCGAACAAGTTGTGCAGAAAGTCCTGAAACACTGAACAGTTGGACTTGAGCATCTAAAAGGGAGAGATGGGGCTTTTAAAAAAAAAAAATTTCAAGACATTTTATGTTCATCCTGAAATTTCAACCAAAAGCTAAATATCCCAAACTTTTTTGTGAGTAGTGTGGATAGATATGAGATAGATAGATAGGAGAGAGAGAGAGAGATAGGGAGAGAGATAGATAGGAGAGAGATAGATAGGAGAGAGATAGATAGGAGAGAGATAGAGAGAGAGAGAGAGATAGGGAGAGAGAGAGATAGGAGAGAGATAGATAGGAGAGAGATAGATAGTATAGAGATAGATAGATGATAGAAGATGTGATAGTATGAGATAGATAGATAGTTTGGTAGTAGATAGATATGAGATAGATATGAATAGATAGATAGATATGAGATAGATAGAGTAGATATGAGATGATAGATAGTAGAGATAGATAGATAGATATGGTGATAGATAGATATGAATGATAATAATAGATATAGATAATAGATATGAGATAAAATAGTAGATATGAGATGATAGATAAAAATAGGTAGATGTTAGATATGGATAGATAGATGATATGAATGAAGTAGATAGATATGAATAGATAGATAGAAGTTATGAGTAGATAGTATGAGATAGATAGATAGATATAAATAGATATGAGTAGATGATATGGGTTAGATAATATGAGAAGATAAATGAAGATAGATAGATATGAGATAGAAGATAGTTGGATGGATGTAGTGATATTGAGATAGATAGATTAGGAGATATATAGATATGAGATAGATAGATAGGAGATATATAGATATGAGATAGATAGATATGAGAGATAGATAGTTGGATGGATAGATAGATAGATATGAGATAGATAGATAGGAGATATATAGATATGAGATAGATAGATAGATAGATAGATAGATAGGAGATATATAGATATGAGATAGATAGATATGAGATACATTTTATGTTCATCCTGAAATTTCAACCAAAAGCTAAATATCCCAAACTTTTTTGTGAGTAGTGTGGATAGATAGGAGATAGATAGATAGGAGAGAGATAGATAGGAGGGAGATAGATAGATAGATAGGAGAGAGATAGATAGGAGAGAGATAGATAGGAGAGAGATAGATAGGAGAGAGATAGATAGGAGAGAGATAGATAGGAGAGAGATAGATAGATAGATAGATAGGAGATAGATAGGAGATAGATAGATAGGAGATAGATAGATAGATAGATAGGAGATAGATAGATAGATAGGAGATAGATAGGAGATAGATAGATAGATAGATAGGAGATAGATATGAGATATGAATAGATAGATATGAGATATATAGGATAGATATGGGGAATAGATAGATATAAAGATAGATAGATAGATATGGGATAGATAGTTTAGATATGAATAGTTTAGATAGATTGAGAAAAGATAGATAGATAGATATGAGATAGATAGAGGCTTTCCTCAAACTGGGGCTCTCCACGGGTTGGGGAAACTCCCAACCCCAAAAAACCCCATTTTAATAGATTATATAAATCCCCATGATGGGATTTTGTAGTTTAAAGGATGCCTGAGATAGATAGATAGATAGATAGATAGATATGGATATGTAATAGAGATACATGACGATAGATACCCCCCACCTTCTAACTTCTCCCTCCCCGGCGGATTCCATGGGGTTTTGAACGGGGGCCCACAGGGGAGAAAGCAAAAATTTCCCCCATTGGGCCCCCTGGGCACGGTGGGCCCCTGACGGTAGTTGGCCGGGGAAAGTTTTCGGGGTAGAGGAAAAAGCAGGACCCCTATGCTTTATTGCAGTATTTTAAAGGGGGGGCCCCCTTCCCCTAGCCCTGACACGGGTTTTCTTTGGGGCAGGTGGCCCATCAGGCGTTCGCTATGGGAAGAAAGTCCAGCTATGGGGTGGCATCCCAATAGTCCAGCATTGGCTTTCCCTTTGCGTAGCACCAGCCATAGGGCTCCAGATTTCTCTCTTGCTTGTTGCAGCTATTGTTAGACCGCCATGCCACCACCACCTTGCACCAACGGGCCCCAAGCCCCCTGGGCCAGCAGCCTGGCGAGGCGGCAGGTGTGCCTGACCTGATGGGGCGCCTCTGCCGTCCGGGTTTGTGGTTGCCGGGACCCGTGCCCCGGGTTCTTTAAGCTCGGGCCTGGCACCCATATTTCCAGAGCCCCTCCGCTGGGGTCTTTAAGCAGCGGGGGCTAAAAACCTCAAAATGTTCTTAATTAATAAGTGCTAATGAAGCCACGTGTTCCCCTGCAACATAAATAGTGAGCGAGATGGGGGAGGGGAGCGGAGGAAGCGAAAGACCTCGGAAAGAAGAAGAGGGGGCAAAATGCCGCCCTTGGGCCCAAAAGGCAAAACCTTCTCCAAAACCCTTTGGCAGACCCCCTGGGCTCCCCACCCGGGATTAATAAAGTCGCTTTTTCCCAAGGGAAAAGGCGGGGGCCCCCAGGAGCCCAAATTGGAGCAAAATTGGCCCATGGGACCCCAACTTGCTTTCCTGCCTGTCGTGCAGTCCAGGGCCCCGATACAACATCTAAGCCCAAAGGGTAGAACTAGGATAAGGGCTGGTGGAAATTTCCCCCCCTACGGGGGTTGGGTTTGGGGAAGGGTGGCAAAAGGTTTCGGGATTGCCCCAGGACATTTAGGGCGGGGATTTGAAAGTTTAGGGGTGCGGGAGGTACCAGCCCCCAATGTGGCAACAGCACTTCAGGAGGCCCAAAGGCTATTTTGCCCCATAGGACACCAGTATTATAAAAAGGTTACAAATTTTGCATTGGGGTCCATAAGCTGTGTTGGACTGGGGTCCCTTTGTGGTCCCCAGGGGGAGTGTTTCCCTTGGGGGGGCCCCCCCAAGGGAGCTGACCCTTTGGGGGGGGGGCCCCAACCAGGGGGGAGCTGATCCTTGGGGGGGCCCCCCAGTGGAGTTTGACCCTTGGGGGGGCCCCCCAGGGAGCTAAATTTTTTGGGGGGGGGCCCCACCAGTGGGCTGTTTTTCGGGGGGGGTCCCCCAGTGGAGCTGATTTTTTTTGGGGGGGTTTCCCCCCCAGGGGAAATGATTTTTTTGGGGGGGGGGGTCCCACCAGTGGAGCCGATTCTTTGGGGGGGGTCCCAAACATGGGCCGATTCTTGGGGGGGGCCCTTTCAGGGGGAGCTAATTCTTTGGGGCTCCCCCCCCTTGGATTTTGATTTTTGGGGGCCCCCAAACCAGTGGGCAAATTTTTTGGGGGGGGTCCCACCAGTGGAGCTGATTTTTTTGGGGTTTGGGTCCCACCGTGGATTTGATTTTTTGGGGGGGTTTCCCCCCAGTGGAGTTGATTTTGGGGGGGCCCCACCAGGGGACTGATTTTTTGGGGGGTCCCCAGTGGAGTGTTTTCTTGGGGGGGGCCCCCAGTGGAGCTGATTTTGGGGGGGGGCCCCAACGTGGAGCTGATTCTTTTGGGTGGGTCCCAACATTTGGGATTTGTTTCTTGGGGGGGTCCCCCCAGTGGATTTTGTTTTCCTTGGGGGGGGTCCCACCAGTGGGGGAGGATTTTTTTTGGGGCCCCCACCAGGGGAGGGGAAATTTTTGGGTGGGGTCCCACCAGTGGAGCTAAAATTTTTTTGGGGCTCCCCAGTGGAGCAAATTTTTCTTTGGGGCTCCCACCATTTGGGAGTTTAAATTTTTTTTTGGGGGGCCCTCCCACC
Organism: Phyllomedusa bahiana; assembly: GCA_025379985.1. Taxonomy (NCBI): domain Eukaryota; kingdom Metazoa; phylum Chordata; class Amphibia; order Anura; family Hylidae; genus Phyllomedusa; species Phyllomedusa bahiana. Next base: position 72,370 of record JAODAL010015948.1, on the reverse strand, counting down.
AGTGGCCAGTTTTAGTTTGTCCATAACTTTCACTCCCCCCCAGCCCCCATCAGATAATTTTGCCAAAACCCCCTTGGCGCTTCCGAATTATCAGGCGTTCAGTGCCGGACTATCAGACCCTCTGCCTTCTTTCTGTCTCTGCAGCAGATAATCCTTCCAGAACCTTCCGCAATTAAATGTCTTTGTTAATGTGTGTAAACTAATTATTCCCCAGGGGTTTTGGGAAGAGAGCAAGAAGGGGCAGGGGGGGGAAAATTTAAACCAGATAAGAAAAGGGGATGAAAAAAGGGGAAAAAAAAAAAAAAAAAAAAAAGACAGAATGACATTTTTTCTTAATTTGCAGATGGCGGCACTGGCTTATCAGGAATATGGGAAAGCAGGGTGGCAACGTTTGCCAAAGCGGTAATGATCGGCTTTGGTTACCACCCGGCTTTCCCAGGAACAGATAGAACCAAGTGATGCCCCAGAAGCCTCTGTGCCTGCGCGATTACTGCCCCCTCCATCACTGCCGTCCATTGCGCCGGTGTGTGCTGGGGCTCCTCTCGTCCAGCAGCCAGGCTCTGGGTGAACCTCTCCCATATCTTACTTAACTTTTTGTTAAAACACCTTTTTTTGCCCCTGGGAAAATTTTTCCACTGTATTTAGGTCTTATCAGGTGGCGGCGGCCTTTAAAATGGAGAACCAACACTTTCCCTGTATGTATAGAAAGGCCCCTAGAGGGAACCACTTAGGGTGGGAAACATACCCCTTTCCCATTATAATGCTTTTCAAAAAATGAAGACGGTGCTCCAAAATACTGAAACAGGGCCCATAACGATAAACATTACCCATTTAGTGCCAAATAATTGGGTCCAGTATAGCCAGGGGCCCGGGGCTCAAAATACTGCAATTTCAAGGGGGCCCTTTAACGATACACATTACCCATATAGTGCCCTATTTAAAGCCACCCCTCTCTATGGGAAGAAACCCATAATGATACACATTAAAACCCCTATAGGGGCCCCTATAATGCTCCCTCTATACCGACCAAAAAGTCGTTTTACTGCAATACAAACCTAATTTTTAATAAAATTACCCATAAAAGTGCCCCCTAACAAAACAGTGCTCATTTTAATGCCAAAAACAACACCCATAAAAATGCTTTAAACCCTTTTGGGGCCAAATAATGCTCACCTCTGCCATGCAAGATCTATAATGATACACATTCCAATTTTAGGCCATTTCAATGCTCACCTATAGGGCCCGACAGCGCCAAAAATACTGGGAATACAAGACCCATTACTATACACATTCCCTTTAAAAATGCTACCCAAAAACCGACAGCGCTTTCCATATTCCCGAATACAAAGGCCTATTACAAAAACACAATTTCCTATATAATTTCTCCCCCATAGCCAACAGCGCTCATTTTACCCGCAAACAAGGGTATTACTATACACATTACCCAAAATAGGGGCCCTTTTAATGCTCACCTATAGCCAGACAGTGCTCATATACCGCCATGCAAGACCTATAATGATATAAACCCAAAGTGGTTTCCCAAAAGTTTTCACATACCTTTCTAAAATAGTGAGTGTTCTACAGTAGCCAGAAAAATATACTTTACCCATATAGTGCAAAACAGTGCTCATATACTGCCATACAAGACCTACAGTGACATACATTACCCATATTTGTGCCCTGTAATTTAAACAAACCAAAACCAAAAGTGGGTTTATATACTGCAAAAACAAAATCTATTAAATATAAAATTAAACCCATATTGTGCCATAAAAATGTCTCATATAGCCAGCAGCCATACAGTTCCCAGAATAGTATACAGTATATGATCCATGTGGCCCCTTTGGCCTTATGCTCTATTTAATACAGTATTTAAGAGAAGTTTTACTATAAAACCCTGTTAAAGTTATATACTGTTTTAAATTCAACCAAACAGTTTCTCATATACAAAAGGGCCCAAATATACAAAATCAATGTGGTGTAAAATAATTTCACACATACAGAATACATCCCCCCCACAGTGCCCCCCAAAATATACTGCACTCCCCTTGGTGTCGTAATAAGGGTTACCAAAAAATGCCCAAAAGTGCTTCCATTACGCAATTTCAAGCCTATAATGACCCAAAAATTAACCCCTATGGCCAAATAATGCTCACCTATAGCAATAGTCCCCACATGAAATTTTTTGGGGGTGGGCATATAATGCAAATACAGTGATAGTCTTCACATAGTGCCATACAGTACCCCCCAAAATATACTGACTGCACCCATGTAGAGTCAAATAATCCTCATGTACAGGGTTTAAAAAGTGGGTTATTTTCGCAAATTTTAGGGCCCATTAAAAATTTTTTGCCCCTGTGGCGTCACATTTAAACCAAAATTAAAACTCCCTTTTAGTGGGGCCCTACCCGTATTTAATTTACATGACCCGGGGTAGTTGGGCCTTAAATGCTTTACAAAAAAGCTTTAAAAGTGATCTTAAAAAAGGGAAAAACCCGTACCCCGGGGTATTTGTAACGGGGTCATATAATGCTCACATTAGTCCCCAGTAAAATTTAAAAATGCCATGTAGTACCCAGTTACAGTCATATGCTGCTCACATGTAGCCACACAGGGCCCCCTTTAAAGTGCCAATTTCAGTAAACCAGAATAAATTTTATGTCTCCCCAAAAACACAGTCCAAATAGTACCCAGATATTTACATAATTTCTCACTTGTCACTTCCAAACCCAAAAAAATGAAATACTCTGTGCGCAAAGACTAACTCTTTCCAACATCAGTTTTGGCTCTAATTTCCCCCGACCTTACTAACCTTATCACATGACACCGTCTCCCCCCAAAAAACCTCATAAATTACCCAGTGACCTTGACCTCTGACCTTGGAGCTCTGCCATTCCCCCAGGTGTCATATGAGAAACAAAGAAGAGGGTTTGCAATCTCAAAGCGGACGTTTTCCCCATTGATTTCTACTGGAACGTGACAAAGTTGCATGATGGCTTATCCTATCGGAGCATTTCTGTTGCACAATCCCAAGTTCCCCCAACAGTCGATTAGAAGACACCTTAAACCCAGGCTTACATAGGGTGACAACAAAACTGGTGCCAGCACCATAGCAATGGAGGGTTGCGCCATCCTGCAACTTTTACTTTTGGCTTTACTCATGGAAGGCAATGCATTTTTTCGCAAAAACTATTTCTGGCTTCCTAAAACTACCTTGTCCCCGATCAGCAGATTTTTTTTTTTTTTGGGAACAAAGCGCACGGGATGCGCATTCGTACAGATACAGGTGCATAATGTAACGAGATTGCTGTGGTGTCATCGTGGAGCCAGAGATAAGGTGGGAGGCGGGGGGGGGGGGGGGGGGGGGGAGCGAGCTGGTAATTGGCCTTGCATATATCATACTGAAACAGCAAAACATTGCTAATTAGTGGAGAGAGATGCGGGGCCCTTCCTCAATGTAACAGATACAGAGGGTATAATTAGCGCATCGGACAATCGTCTTCGTTAGTTCCTGCATTCTGAGGGACACTGCAGCTGCCGTCCCAGCTGGTTGGGTCTGGCGTGTTCCCTGCCAGCTGCTGTGAGAAGCTCATGTCGCTGACATATCTCAGAAATTAAAACTTCACTTATAATTAACCCTTTCCATCACAGGTAATTGGGAGATACCAGTCGCACCCCTCAAATCCATAATTAACTGAAGGAAGAAGAATGAAAACGGACGCAGCCGAAAAAAAGAGACAAAAGTAATCATAAACATCACACCAGCGCTAACTACTATAATACTGCCCTCTATGTACATGAATATAACTACTATAATACTGCCCCCTATGTACAAGAATATAACTACTATAATACTGCCCCCTATGTACAAGAATATAACTACTATAATACTGTCTCCTATGTACAAGAATATAACTACTATAATACTGCCCCTATGTACAAGAATATAACTACTATAATACTGCCCCTATTAAAGAATTAAAATACTATAATAGCCTCCATGTACAAGAATATAACTCTATAAAATGCCCACTATGTGCAAGAAAAAACACTATAAACGCCCCCTAGGGCAAGAATATAACTACTATAATACTGCCCCCTATGTCAAGAAAGAACTACTATAATCACCCCCAGTACAAGAATAGAACTACTATAATACGCCCCCTATGTACAAAAATAACTCTTTTTAAATGCCCCTATGTCAAGAATATAACACAAAATACTCCCCCCTAGGGGAAAAGAATATAACTACTATAATATCCCCACTATTGCAAGAATATAACTACTAAATCTGCCCTATGTACAAGAATATAATACTATAAAACTGCCCACTATGTGAAAGAATATAACTACTATATATGCCTTATGACAAAAATATAACTATAAAATACTGCCCCCTTGTACAAGAAAATAACTACTATAATACGCCCACTATTTGAAAGAATAAACTACTATAATACCCCCACTATGGCAAGAATATAATATATAATACTCCCCACTATGTGAAAGAATATAACTACTATAATATCTCCTAGTAAGGGAAATAACTACAAATAATACTGCCCCCTATGTGCAAGAATATAACTACTAAATATGCCCCCTATGTACAAGAATATCTAGTAAATACGCCCCCCTATTACAAAAATTTTAAACTATATAATACTGCCCACATGTGCAAAAATATAATACATAATATGCCCTTTTACAAAATAAAACACTATAATACCCCCCATGTACAAAAATAACTACTATAGTACCCCCCCTTATGTAAAAAGAATATAACTGCTTAAATACTGCCCCTATGTACAAGAAAAAAACTACTAGAATACTGTCCCTATTACAAGAAATAACTATAAATACTGCTCCTATGTCAATAACACTAAAAACTGCCCCTATGTACAAGAATTAACTACTAAAATACTCCCCCCTATGTACAAGAAATAACTACAAAATACTGCCCATTACAAGAATATAACTACTATAACTCCCCCCCTATGTACAAGAAATTACCTATAATACCCCCCCCTATTAAAAGAATATAACTACTATAATACTGCCCTAGTCCCAATAAATAACTGCATAAATGCTCCTATGTACAATAATGAATCCCAAAAATATCCTCTTTTTGGCCTCTTCTAGGGGCAGGGACTGATATGTACGTTGGGATATGTTGGGGTAATTGCCATTTCCCCCTCCCTGTTGCCCCCAGAGTGATGATTAGTAAGTGGATCCGGCTGTGGCATGGGGCGCAGCAGTCGGTTGCTTGCATGGAGCGGGTTCGGAGAGGCAGCGTATTAGACACACTGACCCCTTTTTGGAAACAAAACAGCGCAGCTTTATCTTAACAAGCGGAGCCAGGGTCCTGCCTGATCCAAGAGTAATAAGATCTGAAACAGCCATTAAACCCAAAACTGCTAAACCTCACCGGCTGTTAATATAACTTTCAGCAGGGCTAGTGGTTACCCCCTGGCTGCAGGGCTAGTGGTTACCCCCGGCTGCAGGGCTCGGCTTGGGGGAAGCGATGAGGGGGTCATTCACATAAGGGTTACCCGAGAGGGCTCAGCCTGGATTAGCGGGGGTCATAGCAGCAGCGGATGTATCCAAGCCGTAGGGTCACATCCAGGACGGCATTGTTAAGTGCGCTGGTTTTCAGTTAGCTCTCAGGTCACACAGCCCTCGCCTCTCTGCTGCCCCTGTTGGTCAAATGAGCAGGGCCGATGTGCACGGATGGAGGAGATGAACATTTTACTCCGGGCTCCTCAGTTGCCTGCAGTTTATAATGAGAGAGATGAGCTGCAGTGTAAAGCACGGAGATCAGCACACACTTTTGGATTCTAGGTCCCTGAGCATGGCAGAGCTGGAGTGGATTTTAAATTTCATGGAAGAAAAAAGGCAGAGTATAAGAGGCATGTAAATTAAGGTCCAGCAGCTGTAGGGTGGGCCAGCCAAATTTATTCCACTGGTGGCCCCCAAGAATCAGCTCCGCTGGTGGGGCCCCAAGAATCACCTCCGCTGGTAGGGCCCCCAAGAATCCCCTCCGCTGGTGGGGCCCCCAAGAATCACCTCCGCTGGTGGGGCCCCCAAGAATCACCTCCGCTGGTGGGGCCCCCAAGAATCACCTCCGCTGGTGGGGCCCCCAAGAATCAGCTCCGCTGGTGGGCCCCCCAAAATCACCTCCGCTGGTTTGGGGCCCCCAAAATCACCCGCTGGTGGGCCCCCAAGAATCAACTCACTGGTACCCCAAGAATCACTCCACGGTGGGGCCCCAAAATCACTCCACTGGGGGGCCCCCCAAAAAACGCTCCACTGGTGGCCCCGAGAATCCTCCACTGGTGGGCCCCGAGAATCATTCCACTGGGGGGGCCCCAAAATCCTCCACGGGGGGCCCCAAGAAATCAGCTCCACTGGTAAGCCCCAAGAATCAGCTCCACTGGTGGAGCTCCAAGAATCAGCTCCACTGGTAGAGCCCCAAGAATCAGCTCCACTGGTAGAGCCCCAAGAATCAGCTCCACTGGTGGCCTCCCAGAATCAGCTCCACTGGTGGCCTCCAAGACTCAGCTCCACTGGGGGAGCCCCAAGAATCAGCTCCACTGGGGGAGCCCCAAGAATCAGCTCCCCCAGTGGAGCCCCAAGAACACCCCCAGGGAGCCCCAAAAATCACTCCACAGGGGAGCCCCAAGAATCAGCTCCACTGGGAGCCCAAGAATCAGCTCCACTGGGGAGCCCCAAAATCAGCTCCACTGGTGGAGCCCCAAGAATCAGCTCCACTGGGGGAGCCCCAAGAATCAGCTCCACTGGGGGAGCCCCAAGAATCAGCTCCACTGGGGGAGCCCCAAGAATCAGCTCCACTGGGGGAGCCCCAAGAATCAGCTCCACCGTGGGTCCTAGGCTTCCAATTCCAACACCGCACCAGTCTTGTATAACACAATGTATTAGATTTCCCTGGAATGCAATCTCCCACCATCCTGGGCATGTGCCAATGCTACAGATGGCACAATATGGCGCCTGCATGATTAGATGGCACAGGGACCCCTGAGCAGAAAACCCCTTTAATCCCGTCACAACGGGCCCCGTGCCTTATTCTTGTGCAGTCACATGGCTGCTGCTATATTGCACACATGGCAGACAATGACTGAGGTCCATCGGACCGGCTGCCAGAACATTAGCAGAACTGGCTCGAGTCGTCCGGATCCTCTGAGCAGTTCCAGACGGAGTCTAAACACGAGGATCTTTTCTCAGGCCGGGCTGGAGTGGGAGTCGCTTTTCCAGACACAATATGACTAATTGGCTCATACGGCTTCGCCTTCAAATGCCGCTCCGGCCAAAGTTCTTTTAATTAGTCCATTAAGTGTATGCAGAAAGAATATCCCCCGTGAATATCTATGTATTTTCTTCTGCCTGGGCTGGCATGTGTTCTACCTAATGTACCCTGAGTAATCGCTGCCGCCGTAATGAGCTTGTAAAGTGAAATGGTCAGTCTCAAACTCTCCTTCATTAGCCGCACTCTTATTTCATCCGCCGCCGCAGTCCGCTTAACCCCCGAGTGCCTGGAGGGAGAGCGGAAAAAAACCCAACCCACCCTGCCGGGTAACAGCCTGGCCCTCCTGATGGCTGCGGAGGGTTAAGGACGCCACATCATGTATACGATGTATAGATTAGAAGAGTAGAATTCCACGTGGACGGAATATTCTATAGAACAATGGAAACTTCCTCCCTCCGAATTGTGGGATCACTTTAAGGGGCTAATTGGTCGGTGTCTGGGAAGTCAATGTAAGGACCCAGTATAACACATGCACAGGGATAACATGAAGCTCTTTGGCCCCAATGCAATATTTGTCTCCACCATCACGAACCAAGGGGCCATTGGGTCTTCTCAGGCACCAAAGCTTAGGATCAATTGCTACTTCAGTGGCCCTGAATAGTCCTTATTCTGAGTTGCTCATTGTAATGTGGCTAAAGGAGGGGTTTCCAAGCAAGAGACCCTACTTAATTCTCTATTAAACCCTTCCATTCCTAAAAATGTTGAGTCCTATGGTTGCTCTTGTGGTCAGACTGAGACATCAATATTATGGGCAAGTCTCACCTTGATTGTGCACAAGTAGTAAAGTTGGCTTCATTTACTTTCTTCTTTGAAGGTTCCAACCTGAGCAAGGGTCTTCATCCTTAAAATTACCATAATGGCTTACGACTTCTACTTCTTCATGGGCCGTTCCAATCGGAGCAAGGCTCCTCCTCTTCAAAATTACCATAATGGTAAACTTCTGCTTCCTCTTGGGTGGTTCCAACCCGAGTAAGGCTCCTTCTCTTCAAAATTACCATAATGGTAAACTTCTGCTTCCTCATGAGTGGTTCCAACCTGAGCAGGGCTCCTCCTCTTATCATAATGGTTGACTTCATTCAAAATTCCTCATGAGCAGTTCAAACCCAAGCAGGGCTCTTCCTCTTCACAAATCAGTGGACTTCTTCCCTTTTTCTCATGGGTGGTTCTAAGCTGAGCAGGTCTCCTCTTCAAAATTATCATACGGATTGATTTCATTTACATTCTTCATGGGCGGTTCCAACCCAAGCACAGCTCCTCCTCTTCACAATTCTAATGGTTCACTTCATTCATGTTCCACCTAGGTGGTTCTTACTCGAGCAGGTCTCCTCTTCAAAATTATCATACGGATTGATTTCATTTACATTCCTCATGGGCGGTTCCAACCCGAGCATGGCTCCTCCTCTTCATAAATCATCATGGGTGGTTCTAAGCTGAGCAGGTCTCCTCTTCAAAATTATCATACAGATTGATTTAATTTACATTCCTCATGGGCCGTTCCAACCCGAGCATGGCTCCTCCTCTTCATAAATCATCATGGGTGGTTCTAAGCTGAGCAGGGCTCCTCCTCTTCACAATTATAATGATTCACTTCATTCACATTCCTCATGGGCGGTTCCAACCTGAGCATTGCTCCTCCTCTTCATAAATCATCATGGGTGGTTCTAAGCTGAGCAGGTCTCCTCCTCTTCATAAATCATCATGGGTGGTTCTAAGCTGAGCAGGGCTCCTCCTCTTCATAAATCATCATGGGTGGTTCTAGGCTGAGCAGGGCTCCTCCTCTTCACAATTATAATGATTACCTTCATTCACATCCCTCATGGGTGGTTCCAACCCGAGCATGGCTCCTCCTCTTCATAAATCATCATGGGTGGTTCTAAGCTGAGCAGGTCTCCTCTTCATAAATCATCATGGGTGGTTCTAGGCTGAGCAGGGCTCCTCCACTTCACAATTATAATGATTCACTTCATTCACATTCCTCATGGGTGGTTCCAACCTGAGCATGGCTCCTCTTCATAAATCATCATGGGTGGTTCTAAGCTGAGCAGGTCTCCTCTTCATAAATCATCATGGGTTGTTCTAAGCTGAGCAGGTCCCTTTCCCTTCAATAAAATCATCATGGGGGGTTTAAGCTGAGCAGGCCCTCCTCTTCATAAATCATCATGGGGGTTCTAGGCGGGAGCAGGCTCCTCCTTTTCCCACAAATTTTAAATGATTACCTTCATTCACATCCCTCATGGGTGGTTCCAACCCGAGCATGGCTCCTCCTTTTCATAAATCATCATGGGTGGTTCTAGGCTGAGCAGGGCTCCTCCTCTTCACAATTATAATGATTACCTTCATTCACATCCCTCATGGGTGGTTCCAAACCCGAGCAGGGGCTCCTTTCCCTTCTTAAATCATCGGGGGTTTGGATCCAACTACGGGGCTCTTCCTCTTCACACTTAGGCTGGTTGACATAATTCTCATGGGCGGTTTCAACATGAGCAGGGCCCTGACTCGGGAACGAGCCATAGAGCGCAGAACCAACAACCCTACCCCGATTTTTTGTATCTTGACATGGACAGGCCAATGGTAGCCTGAAGCCAACATAGCAGAAGTGCAAGTAGCCTACATACGTCTGTAAATTTTCATTGGTCATTGGAAGCATATGCATAGGCATGAAACTAACTTCCAACAGGGGCACAGCTCCAGTGCTCCAATATAAACGGGGCCCTTATCTTTTACGTACCATTTAGACATCTAGTGGCTTCTGTGATGGGGCAGAGGTGCCCAGGCCCTAATGCCTGAAGGCTTAACTACACCCCCGCAGTCCCAGCAAGTCCATATGAGTGATTGGCTAAAAGGGTACGTAGGGGATATTTTGACACCATAGAACTTGTGTTGAACCTCTATGATCCCATCCAGGTTCTAAATTTTAACCCATTGCATAGCCTGCTCCCACCATGCATAGCCTGCTCACCTCCTCCCAGCCCCCATATCGCCCATGAGAGTGTTCATAATTTTGTATCCAAACAATTTCCAACATCAAAGTCTCCTTTTTTCCCTTTCCGAAAATTTAGGGAAAACCCGGCCCAGCCAAACTGCCCAGAGGGGCAGGGGGCGTTTTAAGCCAGGGGAGGGGTTAATTCCCTGCCAAAAATTGTGTTTTAAACCTAGGGGCCCCCCCCCAATCGTCGCAGCGGGGGGCGGAAAACATGGAGAAAACCCAACATTTTGCTTCAAAAAAACCTTCCCTAAAAAAATTCCTGGGTATTCTTAATTAAACGTTTGGGAAACCAAATTTAAAGGGGTTTTTGGGAAAATTTTGTTTTTTTTTTTATTTTTTTTTTCCAAAGGGGTTTTAACAATTTTAAAGAGAATTCTTTCAGGGTGGGCACAAAAATTTTTAATGAAAAAATTGGGGGGGGAAGGGAATCAGCCCCGAGATTTAACCCCATTAAATGCCCAATTTTGTAGAAAATAACAAAAAATGTTTGGGGGGTGAAAAAAAGGAAAAATTTAGGGGGGGCGGGGTCTTCCCCAATTTGGTTGGTCCCCGCATCGGGACCTCGCAATAAAATTTTTGCATCACAAAAGTTTTTGGAAACTTGGGGTAAACGGCGCCCCCAAGGGTGAATGCAAACTGGGAAAAGGTTTCTGGTCCCCTTTATGAAAAAAGGGAAAAGCCCCCCCCCAAGGACATTTAAGCCCTTTCCCCCCTCCTTGCGGTCCCCTTTTTTTTTTTTGTTTGGGGGTGAAATGGGCCCGGGGCCCTGGGCCCTCCCCTTTGGGTCCCGGCCCTGGTGAATGGATTTGGGTCACACCGGGGGCGTAGTTTATGGGGGGTCAGAGTTAGCATCGCTCCCCCGGGTCGTGCAGCCTTCGGGGACCAAAAAACCCCCTTCGCCACAAAGGGAACCCCAGCATTTTGAATAGAAAAAGGGTACAGGGGGGGGGGCCCGGGGTTTTTCATTTTTTCCCACTGGGGCCGGGAAATTCAAGTTACCCCCTGTGGTCAGGGGGAGGATACGGGGAGAGCTTAAATCCCTATTGCTTTTAGGGTAGGGACCAGAGGCATGACTTAAATCTCCTGGGCCCCAATGCAAAATTCAGAAAAGGGCCCCTAACCCCAACGGGGCCCAATGGGAATACTGGTTCTTTGTGGAAGAGGGGGCTTTTAGGCCCCCTCATTTTCAAGTCTATCATACTCTCCCCCGGAATTCCTAAAAGCTACCCCCCTCTAGAAAAAAATAGGGCCCCACACCCCCCTCCCCCAAAAGGGTGAGGGGAAAAACTAAAACCCGTAACATTAGGGAAAGGGCATAAATAATCCCCGTCATTTAACATAAAAACCCCCTTTAGAAGGAAAAGGCCCAAAGGCCCCCCCCCAATTTCCAGGCCCCCTGGTATTGACGGGTTATCCGTGCAACCCCAATTTTTTAAAACCCCTAGAAAGGGTCTTAAACCCCAAATTCATAGAATCACCCCCCCCCCCCCCCTCCAGAAAAAAGTGACAGGAGACAGAAAATGTATTAGAATTGAAAGACATAAATAATGCTGCTATATATCATAGAACAAGAACAATAGTGATAGGGACCGTTAGGCCCACTCGGGCTCCAGGGCCCAGTAGGGTTTGCAGCACCCTCTATAGCGACACTGGTGGTACGACCATATAGGTTCCATAGCAAAATGAGACTGGCTCCCACCCCAAAGAGACAGGAAACAAAAAACAGTATTATAACCGAAAGGCATAAAGAATCCCGCCAGGGCTGGGATGATGGGTAGTAAAAGGCTAGAATGGGGGCGCAAGGAGGCATTGGTGGGGGCTGAATTCCCATTGGGGGGCACTACGTGCCTCTTTTGCCCAGGGCACCAGAATACCTTATCCCAGTCCTGAATACCGCCATATATCATAGAAGGAACCAGAGCCAGATGGTGAATGCACCACCTATGGGTCGTACAATTCAGGGTCCCATACCCCCCCCCTCCTCCCACACACTCCCAAGTGTCAGGAAAGTTATAAATAATACCGCCATATAGAAAACAATGAACATGATAGAGCTAGGGCCATTTGGGTCCCTCTAGGCTCTTGGGCCTGGTAGTGACTGGCTGTTACCCCTGCACCTATAAAGCTACGTCTGCAGTAGGAATATAACCAGAATATATAGGGTGCAAGCCAAAAGTAGATGGGCCCCCTCTCCATATGAAAAGGGAACTAAAACATAATTATAATTGAAAGGCATAAATAATACCGTCATGTGTCATAGAACGAACATAGTAGAACTAGAGGCCTCTGGGCCCCCCTAGGCTCCAAGATCTGGTAGTAGCGTATTCCTGTACCCCCTATAGCATCATAACCAAAATTCATAGAGTCTCACCTCCCCGCCCTCGAAAATAGTGACAGGAAACCGAAATGGTGTTATAGTCGAAAGGCATAAATAATACCGTCATGTGTCACAGAACATACATAGTGGAGCTAGATGCCGTTGGGCCCCTTTGAGCTCCAGGGCCTGGTAGTGGCAGCTACTCCTGCAGCTTCTATAGCTTCACCTATGGTAGGGATGTAATTAGAATACATAGGGCCCATAGAAAAAGGAGACGGGCCCCTGCTCCAAACAGTAGCAGTACTATAATTAGAAGGTATAAATAATACCGCCATATCAGAATGAACATAGTAGTGCTATAGAGCAGAAAGTCACCAAAAAGGAATAACGTCCTTCCACCAGGGCCATCTTTTCCATTGGGCACACTAGGCAGTTGCCCGGGGGCCCCAAAAGAATAGGGGCCCCAAGTGGTGTATGTATGTCCCAGCAATACAAGAAACATACCCAGGATCCTTTGGTTGGCTTTGCTTATTTTACTTTACTTTGTTTATTTTTTAGGATGTGCAGACAAATAAAAACCACGGTGGAGAAGGGAGTCATAGGCTCCCTGCCCTGCCAAATAGTCTTGTAGGCTGCCGGTGTCCAGACATAAGTGGCGTGATAATGTGGGTGTGCTTGGAGGAGCCTTGAGGCATGGCCAAGTGTGATGTGTCATGTATTTGGACAGGGCCCACTGCCGTGTTCTGCCCAGGGGTCCATAAGACGCCTTCCACCTGAATAGACCTCTGGGCCCCCCATTGCAGCGGCTACAGGTTCAGTCAGTGTCATGGCAGATGTAGCAGATACACCCGGACCCCAGTGCTTGAGGGGATCAAAGACCCCACTGCCCCATAAGAGGACACCAGAATTAGTATACTAGTATTAGTATACTAATATACCAGTAATATAAGTGGCATATGACAGACGTGGCCCCTGGTACAGATTCTGCATTGGGGTCCATGATACCGATCTGCAGTAAAATTGCGCCTTTATACATATGGCTCACCTTACATAAATCGCTGGCCTTTTCCGAATCTTGGAAAGCTGAATGGAAGTCACTCAGCTTTCCCAGAAACGGAAAATTTTGATGCGCGAATCTCTTCGAGGATTACAAAATTTCATTTCCTTCCTTTTATAGGAAAAGCGACTGTGTATGGCCGGGAAATGGCGGCCGCCCGTGGCCTAACGTGCCCCCGGGTCCCTAATATTGGTGAGTGATGTTACTTGCTGTCACAAAACAGCTAATGGATTTGGTGTCAGGGGACCCAGCGACACAGAAAATCCATTTACCTCCTGAGCAGCCGGCCAGTCGCACGGCGGCTTCTTTTACGGATTGTAAGTGATGCTTTTTCTTTTTTTCCGCTCTGACGGATAAGTTACAAATGGCATCGCGTTAAAGGGCCGGCGCGCTTATTAACAGCTCTGAGAGGAACGAGGCTCTGGAGTCTCATTGCATCAGTCAGGAGGGTTAAATACTTATTATCTCTTCAACTCCCTCCCTGAAGTCAAGAACTGGTGTGTGTGAACAGTCCCCAAAGCCACCACCGGTTGCAAAGCTGCCTTATTCCCTTCCGCCATTACCTGGAGCCTCCTAAATCCTACTATGCAAAAATACATTGGCACGGAAGGGTAAAACCAGGGTGACAGTCTTCACTGCCATTTTTGCATTCTATTCACGAACCAGGGAGCTCAGGATGAACTCGGGACTAGAGCGCCAGGCTGGCCATGATCCTTCTCAAACCTGTGGCACTGGGCATGTGACCGTTTGTGAACTTAACACAGCAGCAGCACAATTTTTCTTCTTCACTGCAGAGACTTTGCTACTATGTCTCAGTGCAGGTAAAAAATGAAGCGCAGAGATCATGGTATAGACAAAGGGGTTGTCTGACTAGAAAAAGATTAGCTTTAAACACGTAGGGAATGGTAAATGAAGACTTTTTCCAACTACATTGCTTTGTTTATTTTGCTCTGTTGAGGAGATGGGAGATTTTATCTGCTCTGAGTGCACAAAGGTTTCTCTGGTTATCGACCTGCTCTGCCCTGCTGTTCCCTCCTGTTTGTCTTATCTGAGAGCAGGGAGCAACATCACCACAGATTGGCACACAGGACGCCGGCAGCTTGAGAACAGAGTGTGTTATCTCTAACAAAGAAGAGTAATTATTTTAGTTTGAGTTCTGAAGCTCTCTGTTCTATAGATAGGATCTCCTGCTCTCACGTCAGTGCAATTAGAAGAGCTGTGAATACGGAGCCGATATGCTGATCAGTGCTATAGAACCACCCACAGCCTGACCAGGAAGAAGGAATCTAAAGCCGTTTGTGGCTCTGTGAAACAACCACTTTAATATCATTGATACAAACTGTATACAGTGAGAAATATTAGGGTAGGACAAGGGCTTCAGTCCCTGTTCACTGACAGCAAGCAGTTGGAAACAAAGGGCTTAATTTATCCAAATTGTCTGGCAGCAAGCCCATAGCAACCAATGAGAGCCTAGCTTTCATTTTGTATACTGCTCAGTCAAAGCCCATAGCAACCAACCAGAGCTCAGCTTTCATTTTGTATACTGCTCAGTCAAAGCCCATAGCAACCAATCACAGCTCAGCTTTCATTTTGTATACTGCTCAATCAAAGCCCATAGCAACCAATCCCAGCTCAGCTTTCATTTTGTATATTGCTCAGTCAAAGCCCATAGCAACCAATTACAGCTCAGCTTTCATTTTGTGTACTGCTCATTAAAAAGCCCAAATAGCAACCAATTACAGCTCAGTTTGTCATTTTGTATACTGCTCAGTCAAAGCCCATAGCAACCAATTACAGCTCAGCTTTCATTTTGTCTACTGCTCAGTCAAAGCCCATAGCAACCAATTACAGCTCAGCTTTCATTTTGTATACTGCTCAGTCAAAGCCCATAGCAACCAATTACAGCTCAGCTTTCATTTTGTGTACTGCTCAGTCAAAGCCCATAGCAACCAATCACAGCTCAGCTTTCATTTTGTATACTGCTCAGAGCCCATAGCAACCAATCCCAGCTCAGCTTTCATTTTGTATACTGCTCAGAGCCCATAGCAAGCAATCACAGCTCAGCTTACACTGCCCTGGGAAAATGAAAGCTGCGCTCTGATTGGTTGCTATGGGCAACCAAGATATTTTTTAGGGTATGTTCACATGGCGTATTTGCGGAGCGTAATTTGGTGCATTATTGCGCTGCAGTACGCACGAATTACGCCCCGCAAATACGGTAATTCATAGCTCTCATTAAGAGCCATGATTACCTGCAGCGTCATGTCACTTCTTACCAACGCTTACGCGCCAGGAAAAGTGCGAGTCAGTGGTAGCACTTCAGAAGTGAAGGCTGGCCAGCACGTCTTCTGAAAACTAGACGTATAGCGGCAAAATACACCTGAAATACGCCGTGTGTACATACCCCTAGGGTGCGTCCACACAGCAGCCTCAAAATTGGATTCAGATTAAAGAATGAGGCCGGTATTTTGTCATCTCTCAATGGTTTTGGGGGACAGTTGGGTCCACGGTTTGCAGATTCGCTCATCCACTATAACCATTGAACTGCACATCTTCCACCCGAAAACCCAAGTGGAAGATTGAACATATTCTAAGTTTTTCTGAACGCCGGCGGTATAAAAAAACGTCCGGCAGAAAATCCGTTCACTGTGGACGGCTGCACGGATTTTCTATTAAAGTCTATGTGGAAAGTTGACAGTCCGTTTTCAAATCCGAAAACCGTCTGAAAATCTGACAAAAAACCTTGACGTGGGGACAGACCCTTAGGCTATGTACGAATTTCGCCCACAATCACGGCGTGTGCTCGGCAGCAGGGGGAGGGAGGACCAGACCCATAGACATTCATTATCCACGGCGCATATCCCGCCGGGATAATTGACATGTCACTTTCTTCCCGCATTTCGCGAGCGGGGAGAGGAGACATAATCCATAGTTCTCTATGAGAACTGTGGATTACCGTAATGACTGGGACGTATTTCACCCGTAATTCACGCAGTACGGCGCGAATTACGGGCTGAAATCCGTCTCAAAATAAGCCATGTGAACATGGCCTTAGACAGTTTTGATAAAGTAGGCCCTGTGTGGAACAGAAAGTTACAGAACTTTATTGACAATGAATAAATGGAGGCACTAATAAGGCTGCAGGCCGATGAACTGCGTCACTACGTTGTTTGTTTCGCCTTTTTAAAGCGCCCCTGTTTATAGATGTCGTCCGTCTCGACTAATTTAAAAAAAAAAAATTCAGATAAAGCATCACGTTTTTGCTCTCCATTTAACATATCTGTATAGTATGTAAAAACGTATACATGCAAGTCTGTATACGTTTCTCATTGACATCCCCTCCCCTTAAAAAAAACAAGACGTATAGGCCTGGCGGAGTATAGATACGGGATGTGAATGGGGCCCAAGATGTAGATATTACGTTACTGCTCTGAAAACCGTCCCTTATCAGCCGCCAAGCAGCAACCTCCGACCCGGCGTCACGTGATCGCCCTCCTTGGGAACCGGCTGCCCTTTCCCTGTACAATGTAGTCTGGCTCTAGCGCTGGGGGCACCGGGACCCGGAATAAAAGGGATCTATGGCACAGTGCACAGGGCCAACCACTGAATGGGGCCTGGGGCCACTTTTCATTAACCCCTTCCCTGCTGACTGTCAATCATTCCATATACACTGGCTTTACCTTAAAAGTATATCTCCATAAACCATCTTTATCTATCAAATCACTGCAGGTTACATTCAAGCCATTCTTCGTAATATCTGGAGCTTGGTCCAGAAGGTCATTGAGGGAGAAAATGTATCGCTGCTGGGGAGATTCTGTGACAGATGGAGAACATCCCATATGGAGTACCCTACATAGAGGGACGTACACCTCCGACCACGACCGTAACATACTCCATTGTCACCGGTGTCCATATATATCAGTGCCAGCCAAGGGCCCGTGACTCACCGGGGGGGGCACGGACAAATGCAAAGCCCCCCCTCCCACACATAAGAGAGTAATTTATAGCCTATTTGTAACAATGTATAGTATAACTTGCAATTAACCAGCTTTAGCCATCTTGTGAACATTATTTATTCTCCAGTCAAATTCAGAGCTGCTTTCTTAATTCAGCTAGTATATGAAGGGAGCTTCCATGTTACTGCTCTGAATGAGGCATGATATTCTCTGCACAGACAAAGCCAGCATCAAGCAAACAAGAAACCAACTATATTTTGAATGGACCCTTAGGTGTGATGAGAGTTTTATGTATGTCTAGTATCTGCACCAGCAAATCAGGTGTCTTTATACTAGTCCATGTACAACATTATATCTGTACGATCCTGAGTTACATCCTGTATTCCTCAAGCTGCACTCACTATCTGTGCAGTCACTTGGGACTACTTACTTTCCTGTACTGATCCTGAGTTACATCCCGTATTATCCTCCAGAGCTGCACTCACTATTCTGCTGGTGCAGTCACTGTACATTTCATTATTTATCCTTTTACTATTCTGTTTACATCCTTTATTATCCTCCAGAGCCGCGCTCACTATTCTGCTGGTGAGTCACTGTACAACATTACTTATCCCGTACTGATCCCGAGTTAATCCGTATTATCCTCAGACTGCACTCACTTTTGGTGGGGCAGTCACTTACATACATTACTTATCTGTCTGATTCTGTTCATCCCGTATTATCCTCCAGAGCTGCACTCACTATTCTGCTGGTGCAGTCACTGTACATACATTACTGATCTGACAGATCCTGAGTTACATCGTTCTCCTCCAGAGCTGCACTCACTATTCTGCTGGTGCAGTCACTGTACATACATTACTGATCCTGTATTATCCTCCAGAGCTGCACTCACTGTTCTACTAGTTGCTTTTGGAAACAGTCGGTAAGCCTGACATCAAACAAACTCCCTAGCACATTAGTAGAATTCCGATATAGCGAATTAGTGGGAAAATTAATCCCAGAAAGCAAAGTCAGCAAAGCAAGCTCTGTGTAGACAGAAGCAGAGAATGCTGGGAGATTTCAGCTCTGAAGCCTGCAGAATGTAGATCTGTATCTGTGAATTGGTGCACTCGCGCAGCCACAGAACCAGATTGGGCCAGGGACAATATTTTGTGCTTGAACGCCACAATGTTGAAGACGTCTTCTCCTGCATCTCGCCCTATAATGGAGTATTACAGAATGCATGATATATATTATATATATATATTATTATACATTATCATATATATAGATAGAATATCCTGACCACCACTTGTCCAAAAAAGGAAGAATTTCCAGCGCACAGCAGCTCGCTCCCAGGGTAGCTCCAGCCTGTGAAAACCAATGCTCGCTGCCAAACGGGCTGTATTGTTTTTGGCCGTGATTACTCACAACCGCTCCTCAGTCCAAAATGGACAGAAATGTCTTCAAAGGAACCGAAACCGCTAATGACCTCCCAGCCGCACCAAATCCATAGAGGGGCGCGGGGGATCACATCATAATGGCGTGTCTGGAGGAAGAGCCCTATCCTCAGAGATGGAGGGGTGGGGGCAATGGAGATGTCTCGGGGAGATAGTCAGATGAACAAGTGTCTGAACAGGGGACAAGGAGCTGAGGAGCAACTGGGTGCAAGCAAAGCAGCTGTGGGAGCAACCGCGTGTAAATAGAGGAGCCTCCTGCCCTCTATCACAATCTCACACTTTGATAGTAAGGAAAATGATGGGATACCCCACCAATGTGCGAAAGGTGCAGGCCCCACCTCATCTCAGGAACAGGCCCCAGAAAGGGTCAGCTGTTCTATGGGAGTTCCCAGTACAGGGGAGCGCTGTGTTCTCCTTCTTTTAATGGGGCTCCCGACAGGGACGCTGTTTCTCATTCTGTTCTTGGGATTTCCCCAGTACAGGGGAGCGCTGTGTTCTCTCCATTTGTTCTATGACAGTTCCCAGTACAGGGGAGGCTGTTTTTCTCCATTCTGTTCTATGGGATTCCAGTACAGGGACCTGTGTTCTCCATTCTGTTCTATGGATTCCTACAGGGGAGCGCTGTGTTCTCCATTTTTCTTATGGGAGTTCCCAGTACAGAGGAGCGCTGTGTTCTCAATTCTGTTCTAGGGAGTTCCCGTACAGAGGAGCCTGCTGTGTTCTCCCATTCTGTTCTATGAAAAGTTCCCAGTACAGGGGAGCGCCGTGTTCTCCATTCTGTTCAAAGAGAGTTCCCAGTACAGGGGACGCTGGTTCCCATTCGTCGTGAGTTCCCAGTACGGGGAGCGCGTTTCTCCATTCTGTTCTATGGGAGTTCCCGGTACAGAGGAGCGCTGTGTTCTCCATTCTTTCTATGAATTTCCCCAGTACAGGGGAGCGCTGTGTTCTCCATTCTTTTCTATGGGAATTCCGAGTACAGGGGAGCGCTGTGTTCTCCATTCTGTTCTATGGATTTCCCAGTACAGGGGAGCGCTGTTTTCTCCATTCTCCTCATGGATTTCCATTACAAGGAGCGCTGTTCTCCATTCTCCCTAGGGAGTTCCCAGTACGGGGGAGCGCTGTGTTTCTCTCCATTCTGCTCTATGGGAGTTTCCCAGTACAGGGGAGCGCTGTGTTCTCTCCTTTCTGTTCTATGGAGTTCCAGTAAGGGGAGCGCTGTGTTCTCTCCATTCTGTTCTATGGGAGTTTCCAGTACAGGGGACCCGCTGTGTTCTCCCATTCTGTTCTATGGGAGTTTTCCCAGTAAGGGGAGCGCTGTATTCTCTATTCTGTTTATGGGTTTCCAGTATAGGGGAGCGCTTGTCCCCATTTTTTCAAATGGAGTTCCCAGTACAGGGACACTGTGTTCTCTCCATTCTGATCTATGGGAGTTCCCAGTACTGGAGAGCGGTGTTTGGCTGAACTCAGAACTCCCATAGAATGGAGAGTCATGTGCAAGCCTGACCGGATGTACATTCTGACCGGATACCTTTGGGGGCACGTTCCTGAGAGAAAATGGAACCTGCACCTTTCACACATTAATGGTGGATAATATCAATATTCCATAATATCAAAGTGGAGAAGAGACATCGCCCCTCCCTGCAGGGGTTCTAAACATCCCCCCCTCTATAAGGCCCTTTCACCCCGCATTGGGCTTCCGGCAAGATTCCCCCAAAAATGAATGGCTTACTATGGGCAGCACTATTTCCCTTTAAAAACGGTGCCCACCCGCCCTCGCGTGATAGGTTCCATCATTTTAACAGCCCCACCGTCTCTGCGGCAGAGTTTCCGGTTCTGCTGAATAGAAGGTTACACTAAAGGGGAGGAAAAACCCCGTTTGGTATACCCAGTTTCCCCCAGATACAGATAAAACACGGACAACTCATCACTGTGGAAAAGCTGGTGACCGTCTCCTGCTTGCTTCATTCACTTCTCTTCCCTCTCCCTGGCAAGAGGCGCGCTGGATCAGTATAAATCGCACGGCGCCAGAAACCCCGGCATCCGCCCACACTCCGCGGGGAAACCCGGGCCGAACTTTGTGAAAGTCATTTCCTCTGAGCAACAACCAGGACAGACGGAGGGAAACCTGGAGGCCGCAGCATCCGAAACTGACTCATCTACACCCAGGGAGCAGGGATGAGCTCACACAGGAGCACTACAACACCCAATGCTTCCGAGCAGAAGGAGAAAATTGCACATAAAGGCTATTATATAGTTATATTTTTGTACATGGGAGGCATTTTATAGTATTTATATTCCGTAATAAGGCAGTATTATAGTATTTTATTTGTACATAGGGGACAGTATTAAGTATTAATTCTTGTACATAAGGGCAGTATTATAGTATTATATTTTTGTACATAGAGGGCATATATATTTATATTCTTTTTCAAGGGGGGCAGTATTATAGTATTAATTTTTCAAAAGGGGGCAGATTATAGTATTTAATTTTGTACATAGAGGGCATATTAAAGTATTTTTAAATTCTTGTACATAGGGGCAGATTAAAAGTTATATTCTTGTACAAAGGCGTATTAAGTATTATATTCTTGTACATGGGGCAGTATTATATAGTTATTTCTTGACATAGGGGCAAAAATATGTTATATTCTTGTACATGGGGGGCAGAATTTAGTAGTTATATTTTCTTGTACATGGGGGCGTATTATATAGTTATTTCTTTACAGGGGGGCAGTATTTATATTTATATTTTACATGGGGGAGTATTATAGTATTAAATTTTCTTGTAAATAGGAGGCAGATTATAGTAGTTATTTTCTTGTACATAGGGGGCAGTATTTTAATAGTTATATTCTTGTTCATAGGGGGCAGTATTTTAATAGTTATATTCTTGTTCATAGTTTTCTGAACTTCAGTGTTTTTCTGGACACAATAGTGTAAATGTGACGTTGCGGACCCCTGTCCGTGGTGACTAATGATCCGGGCCTGCTTTAAATCTCACATCCGCAGGCTCGGATTCTCACTAAACAGAGAAGAAAGGCTGGGGCGCTGCACGTTCCGTTTCATTTGTTTTACTTATCCAATCTGGTTAAATAAAAGATAAAAACATCTAAATATCCGAATTAACCCGTCATGCTTGGGAAAGAAAACCAAACCCAAACGGGAACCCTCCCCTCGTCTCCTATGGGTGCAGGGGGTAGTATGAGTGCTTGGTCCCCTCCATGACGTGGGGGGCAGGATCCGCTTGTTTCGATATCAAGCTTATTTTAAATTGAGCGATGTTTAATTCCCGCGGACAAGAGATGGGCTCCTTGGCCAAAGAGAAGGGGTCAAAGCAACCAACCCCTGATCATAGGAGACCCTAAATTTCCATAGACATAAGTGTGTATTCGGCTATAAGGGGTGTAGAGGTTACAGCTGCACCTGGACCCTTCCGACTAAGGGTCTCAAGAGGGGCAGTTGTACCATCAATGTTAAAGGGGTCGTCTCACTACAGGGATCGCTGCTTTTTTTGTTTTAAAACCTTTGCAAAAAAAAAGTCCCTTTGCAATTGTGTCCCTTACCAGTGTCCAACCTATTCCCAGATATCCCTCTTGTATGGGTGATCACTCCTTTGGGCGCTATAGCTACAGACCTGTTCTCTCTCCCTGGTTCCAGCACCGGGTTGCTATGCTACAGACCTGGGTTTATGCAACCCAGAAGCCAGTAAACACGCCCCTGAATTCAAAATGAAACCAAGAAAACAGGATTCTTTACAGTAACAGCACTACTTCATCCCCATGATATCATACACATGACAGAATATTGTTTCTGAACATATCATTTGCTCTATCAGTAAATAATTGAATATGTACATTTTTATAACATAAGAAAAAACCTCTATTTCCCACTGTCCCTCAAGGGTTCTTTTCAGTAAAAAAGCAAATACTAATCTCCATATTCAACATGTCTCAGAATATGGTTTCTAGACATATAATTTGCTCTTCAGCAAGTAAGACTATGTCATTTTTTTTATAATTATAAAGCCCCCTTTACCCATTTCCCCTCCAAGGTTCTTTTTGAGTAACAAACACTCTCTCCACGATACATTTTTACATACAGTATAGAAGAGCCTCTATACTCAGTAAATATTTGTCTATGTACATTTTTTTATCTATAAAGAGCCTCTATTACCCCATTATCTCTTCCAAGGATTCTTTACAGTAACAGCACTACTAGATCTCCAGGATATCACCCACGTCTCATAATATTATTTCTGAACATATAATTTTTTATATATAAACAAATATTTACTGATAGAGCAAATTTATAGTTCAAAACAATTTCTGAGACCGGGGTGATATTTGGGATTGGTATAGTCTGTTACGTAAAGAATCCTTGAAATGGATAACAGGGAAATAGAGACTCTTTACGTACATTTTTATATATAAACAAATATTTACTGATAGAGCAATGTACATAAAGAGTCTCTATTTCCCTGTTATCCATTTCAAGGATTCTTTACAGTAACAGCACTACTACATATCCAGAATATCACCTTCGTCTCAGAATATTGTTTCTGAACATATAATTTGCTCTATAAGTAAATAATGGACTATGTACATTTTTTATCTACAGTATAGAAAACCCCCTTTTAACCCTTATCCCTCCAAGGGATTCTTTACAGTAACACACTACCACTCCACGATATCCCCCGGGCAAAAAATATTGTTTCTAGACATATCATTTACTCTTCAGCACATAATGGACTATGTACATTTTATATACAGTATAGAAGAGCCTCTATTACCCCATTATCCCCTCCAAGGATTCTTTACAGTAACAGCACTACACTCTAAATGATTCACTCAGTTCAAAAATTTTTTTGAACAAATTATCTGCTCAATCAGTAAACATTTGTCTATACCCCAGTATCCCATTCAAGGATTCATTACAGTAACAGCACTGATTCTGTTTATTCAAAAAGGGTTTAAAATATGGTTTCTAGACATATCATTTACTCTTCAGCAAGTGTTGGACCATTTACATTTTTATATACAGAATAGAAGAGCCTTTATTACCCTATTATCCCTTCCAATGATTTTTTTACAGTAACAGCCACCAATGTAGTGGTATATACACCATGTCACTGCAAAAATGTCACCTGCCCTCAATAATTTTAAGCGATTGATAAAACCTTTTCCATTGGTTTTGGGTAATGTAAGTAAGTACTTTCTATTTAACCTTATGGATTTTTTTTATTTTGTAGCTCTGCATGCGGTCAGTAATTTAATACCAACCATATACTGTTTCTAAATCATGGAAGGTGATTATTCTCTACCAGGATTCTTTACAGTAACAGCACAATCCCCTATGCTTTACAGTCTTTTTCTAAAACCGGGTAATTCAGGACATGGTTAATAAAACCCTTTGCCAGGATTATTTGCAGTAACTGCATTGTTATTGCTGTATGACATGCATTACAGTCCTATTTACTGTATTTCTCCCGGAAATTTTTATTTCTTATAATCCCCCTTTTTATTTCTGTTTTAAACAAAAAGAAGGTTTCATCCCTTACCGGGATTTTTGGGTAACTGCTAAGGAAGGGCAAGAATTTAGATTTTAAAGCAGAACTGTTCATATCAAATTCCCTCCATATATTTTCAACCTTTTACTTGTCATCTGCAATAGAAAGGGGCTCCATCCCTTGCCATCTTCTATAGCAGTTATAATGCAGTTCCTGTAAAGAATCCTAGTAAGGTACTGTTCTGTTTCAGTAATTGCATTATAACTGCTATAGGAGATGGCATGCATTTAGGATGTAGCAGGTACTGTTCTGTATCCCTCCATATATTATAAACCTTTTACTTTTGATATACAATAGAAAGTGCTTCATCCCTTTCCAGGATTCTTTACAGTAACTGCATTACTGTTCTATGGTATTACAGTCATATTATTCACTGTACTCTACCAATAATTCCCTCAACCTTTTACTTCAGATATACAATAGAAGGGGATTCATCCCTTACCAGGATTCTTTACAGTTACTGCACTATAACGGCTAGAGGAGATTGTAAAGGGTATAAAAAAGGTGGCGCTCTTCTGTGAAAGTATGTCCAATACAATAAGCAATATATAAAATACAATAGAGGGTGCTCACCTGATGGTGTTGTGCGATTATGGTAGAGGCACAACACTCATGATGACATTGGTGACTCAATCCGAGCCTCGGAAACAGCGGCTGCGTAGTCCTAATCCTCCGGAGCCAAAAAAGGCGACAGGCAACTATGGAAAATAGCAACAAAAACCATATATTATCAACCTTTTACTTTTGATCTACAATAGAAAGGGGCTTCATCCCTTGCCATCTCCTATAGCAGTTAGAATGCAGTTAGTGTAAAGAATCCTGGTAAGAAATTAGAATGTAGCAGGTACTATTCTGTTTCAGTAATAGCATTATAACTGCTATAGGAGGTGGCATGCATTTAGGATATAGCAGGTACTGTTCTGTATCAGTAATTCCCTCCATATATTATCAACCTTTTACTTTAAATATACAATAGAAGGGGCTTCATCCCAGTAACTGCACTATAACTGCTATAGGAGATGGCATACACTGCAGGTACGGTTCTGTATCAATAATTCCCTCAGTATATTATCAACATTTTCCTTTGGCCTACAATAGAAAGGATTTACCAGGATTCTTTACGGTAACTGCAGTCATATAGTTAAGCTCACATTCTTTAGCTTTTCTTAAAATATTATTTTTACAACCATCTGCTCGGCTCCACATGTAATTTAAATCGATGACACCATTATCGACCCCCTCGATGTGAATGTTTACGGACAGGTTTTTGCGGCACGGTAGCCGGCGCCGCTTCTACATGCGCTTCCATGCCGTCGTTTGGCCCAATACTGCTGAAGCCTAATGACAGACCTCCCGAGTCCCGCGCGATCGATCCCTTTTATCCCATTATCTCGCTCTTACTCTCTCTCTCTCTGCGTCTTCATTCCCTCTTTATACCTTCTCTCATCTCGCCCCCCCCCCCCATCCATTTTATTGGCAGCCACCCCCCCCCCCTCTCTCCACTCTCTACCCCCCACCCAACCCCACTTTGCCTTCTCAAAAGCAGCTTAAATGAGGCACTTAAACTCCGGTGTTTAAATCCCTCTTATTATCTTAACCATTTAAGAGTGAAATCTCCATGTAATTTCAATTTAAGCTCATTACTACCAGCTGCATTTACTAACCCCTCCGCCCTCGACGGCAATAAGGAGAAGCCATTTTTTTTTTTTTTTTATAGAGCGCCTGGAAGCCATCTGTACGAGCGAGCCGAGCGCGCGCGCATTTACACACGCCGCGCCGACATAACTTACAAATGCCTTTTATTTCGACACATTTAGAGTGTGCTCTTAATGGAGAGAGCGAGGTGCAGATAATGAATCCTTACTATTCGGCGGACACTTTAGCCGGCTGAGCAAATAATACGCTTTGACAATGGGCCGTCGAATTGACATGGATATAATTTGCGGTAATTTCCTGCTCGGGGTTTTTTTTTTTTTTTTTTTTGTGCCTCCGCTCTAATGACAGGGATTTGACAGAGCGGGATTTAAGTCTCGTCAGGGGGAGAAGCAAGGAGAATTTTTTTTTTTTCGCAGTTATAACTAGTCAAGGGGAGCAAGTCATTATCCCCACAAGCACCCCCTCCCCGCCCAAATTTTTTTTTAGATTTCACAAGAGTCGGACTCGTTATTCAGTCCAGGGGACTCCTCAATTTAGAGATAAAACAGATTAGGCTGAAATCCGGTAAATTGGCTCAATGGGAATTTTTTTTATTTTTTTTGCTCGTTACAATATAGATAGGATAGAAGTAATAGGAGCAGCACTGAGCATTTCTTTAATAAGGGTCTTCATCTGGATTCCACATTATAATTAGACAGTGCCTTAAATGCTCTGTGCTGCTGTGACAATTTTTTTCATTATATCATATGCTCCAACAAGCAATGAAATAAAATACAAAAAAAAAAAAAGGGGGGGGGGGCACAGCAGTGCAGAGTATTTAAGGAATTGTCTAATATAATGTGGAATCCAGATGAAGATTCTTATGAAAGAAATGATCAGTGCTGCTCCCTATAGTTATATAATATGCTCTAACAAGCAATGAAATAAAATACAAAAAAAGGGGGCACAGCAGTGCAGAGTATTAAAGGAATTGCCTAATATAATGTGGAATTCAGGTGAAGACCCTTATTAAAAAAAAGGATCAGTGCTGCTCCCTATAGTTATATAATATGTTCTAACAAGCAATGAAATAAAATACAAAAAAAGGGCACAGCAGTGCAGAGTATTTAAGGGATTGCCTAATATAATGTGGAATCCAGATGAAGACTTATGAAAGAAATGATCAGTGCTGCTCCCTATAGTTATATAATATGCTCTAACAAGCAATGAAATAAAATACGACTATAGGGAGCAGCACTGATCATTTCTTTAATAAGGGTCTTCATCTGGATTACACATGATATTAGGCAATCCCTTAAATGCTCTGTGCTGCTGTGCCCATTTTTTATGATATAATATGCTCTAACAAGCAATTAAATTTACCCTTGAAAAAGCGCTGGCATACG
The DNA here is from genome assembly GCA_025379985.1 of Phyllomedusa bahiana. Taxonomy (NCBI): domain Eukaryota; kingdom Metazoa; phylum Chordata; class Amphibia; order Anura; family Hylidae; genus Phyllomedusa; species Phyllomedusa bahiana. The sequence continues at coordinate 44,687 of JAODAL010015948.1, read as the reverse complement.
GCGAGAAACGCGTCGGGTCACTTGTCTTATGTTTTTAATAGCACGCGGGCATACTACCCCTGTACTTTTTTAGAAATAAAGGACAGTTTTAATTATTAGCCGATATTGCCGGGTTTTTTCTTGGATTTCCACGTGTGCCGGGTCCGCCACTTTTCTTCGGCCTTCTAAGCAATGCAATAAAATACAAAAAGGGCACAGCAGTGCAGAGTATTTAAGGAATTGTCTAATATAATGTGGAATTCAGGTGAAGACCCTTATTAAAAAAAAAAAAGATCAGTGCTGCTCCCTATAGTTATATAATATGTTCTAACAAGCAATGAAATAAAATACGACTATAGGGAGCAGCACTGATCATTTCTTTAATAAGAGTCTTCACCTGGATTCCACATTATATTAGGCAATTCCTTACATACTCTGCACTGCTGTGGCCTTCTTTTGTATTTTATTTCATTGCTTGTTAGAACATATGATATAACTATAGGGAGCAGCACTGAGCATTTCTTTAATAAGGGTCTTCACCTGGATTACACATTATATTAGGCAATCCCTTAAATACTCTGCACTGCTGTGCCCATTTTTTTTTTATTCAATTGCATTTATTTTTTTAATATAGAGATGATCAAACTATTGGAAAAGCACTAGATGTTTCTTTAATAAGGGACCTCACCTGGATTTCACATTACAGTAGATAATCCCTTAAAAACTCTGTGCTACTGTGCCCCTTTTTTAATTGCATGTTACAGTATAGGTATGATATAACTATGGGGATACAGCACTAGATCTTTCTTTACTAAGGGTCCTTATATGGATTCCACATTGTATTAGGCAATCCCTTAAACGCTCTGTACTGCTGTGCCCATTTTTTAATTGTATTTTTTTTTTTTTTTACATAGTTAGTATGGTAGGAAACAAAAACAAACAAAAAACACGACATGTCCATAAAGTTCAACCAAGGGTGGGGAAAGCATGATCTAGCTATGGGGGAACAGCACTGAGCGTCTCTTAACTAAGTGCCCTTACCTGGGTTTCACATTACATTAGGCAATTCCTTAAATATTCTGTGCTGCTGTACCCGTTTACAGAACTCCACTGGTGACAATATTCTAGGCCCTATATTGGAGACAGAAAAATAGGAAGGGTGATGTAACTCCAGCCATGTAATGTCCAGGGAGGTGTGGGCTATGATTTGGATAGAGATAGGTGGATTTTGGAGAAATGTTGCCGCCCCCCCCCCCCATAATAACATGGATAAGATGTTCAAAGTTAGATGAAAGTTTCAAATGGACTAAATTAACAGGCCTAGGCTGGCACACAGGGGAGCAGGGGAACCCCTGGAGGGTCTTTAGGCATCATGGGCTGCAGGGTACAGCAGGTCTGGGGCTAATTCTCAGGGAGAAAGACCTACTCCTAGGCAGTCCTGTACAATAGCTGTAGGGTGGGTCCCAAGAATCACCTCCACTGGTGGGCCCCGAGAATCAGCTCCACTGGTGGGCCCCAAGAATGAACTCCACTGGTGGGCCCCGAGAATCACCTCCACTGGTGGGCCCCAAGAATCACCTCCTCACTGGTGGAGCCCCAAGAATCACCTCCACTGGTGGGCCCCAAGAATCACCTCCTCACTGGTGGGCCCCAAGAATCACCTCCTCACTGGTGGGCCCCAAGATCACCTCCTCACTGGTGGGCCCCAAGAATCACCTCCTCACTGGTGGGCCCCAAGAATCACCTCCTCACTGGTGGGCCCCAAGAATCACCTCCTCACTGGTGGGCCCCAAGAATCACCTCCTCACTGGTGGGCCCCAAGAATCACCTCCTCACTGGTGGGCCCCAAGAATCACCTCCTCACTGGTGGGCCCCAAGAATCACCACCTCACTGGTGGGCCCCAAGAATCACCTCATCACTGGTGGCCCCAAAGAAACACCCACTAACTGGAGGCCCCAAGAATCACCCCCTCACTGGTGGCCCCAAGAATCACCCCCTCACTGGTGGCCCCAAGAATCTCCCCCCCACTGGTGGCCCCAAGAATCACCCCCTCACTGGTGGGCCCCAAGAATCAGCTCTGCTCATGGATCCCAAGAATCAATGCCATTGGTGCCCCAAGAATCATATCTAGTGGTAGGTCCTAAGCATCACATTTACTAGTGTCCCCCCAATAATGAACTCCCCTGGTGAGCCGCAAGCACCTCTGACACTGAACTTGAGTCCACCATAGAATTCACCAGAATTCAAAGGGCACCCATAGCAAAATAAAATGGGCTCCCATCACCTAGAGACAGAAAAACATGGATAACAATTATGAAAGGTATAAATAATACCGCCACATACCAGAGAAGTATAGTTACGCCCATGACCTCACCCTTTAATTGTTATGGCTGGCGCCCATTTTCATGAGCCCTCGGAGGGCCCACTGTTGGGCAAGTCTGACTGTACTTGAACCTCTTTAAGGTCAGTAATCATCACCTTGACTGAGAGGATTTTGGCCCTTGAGAGGTCAACTTTGGAGACCCCCAGTGACCACCTTGATTGAAAGTTTTTTGGCCAGTCTAGCCCAGAGCCTTCTTAACAAAATTACGGAAATTACGGGCCCCCCGGGAAAACACTCGTGGGGGGGCCCGGCAAATATATGACATCAACCCCTTGGCCCTGCCCGAAACCCCCCCTCCAAACACCCCAATTATCACTCCACTTATGTCTGGTCCGGCAGCCTGCAGCCCAAAGCTATTTTTTCAGGGCAAAGGGGCCTTTGACTCCCCTTTTCCACCCCTGGGTTTTTAAAATGTTTGCACATTTCCCAAAAACCAAAACCGTTTAAAAAAAACAAAGCAACTAAGGACGGTCTGTTTCTTGTATTCCTGGGACATACATAAACCACTTGGGGCCCCCATACTCCTGGGGCCCCCGGGCAACTGCCTAGCTTGCCCAATGGAAAAGATGGCCCTGCTCTAGCCAGGCCCATAAAAAGGGGCAACAATCCTCCAACCTCCTCACAGAGCGAGTAAATTGGAGAGAGACCCTCCCTAAATGCTTCTTTTGCCCAATTTTTGCCCCCCCGTCCAGAGCATCAAGGTTTGCTTCATCTCCCCCCCCCCCCCCTACCTTCTTAGCGCTTCGGTCTCCACAACCTGAACCCACTTACATAATGCGTCTGATAAGTGTCTGCACCTTTGCAGGGTCACCGCACCGATCAGGGATGAGAGGTGCGCTCCATGGATTTTTTTCCACTTCCGCTGGGGTTTTTTTGTGCGTTGACAGATTAATTCACTCCTTACCCCCCTCCCATCATAAAAGTAGTACAATGTAACACAAGCCCGCGCCGTAAAATGGTGCCTTTAATCTCACACTCCACTTTATGTCTCAACCACTCAAGTCACAAGTGGAACAGTTCAGTGCAATTAGTGACCCTAGAAGCTGTTAAAGCAACATCACTTTCCCCAAAAAACAAGGCGGCGAGCGAGAGGCTGCAGAAATGAAAATAAATGAAAGCAATCTCATTACAGGAGGCTGGAAAAAAAAAAAGCTTTTCAGCTGCTACGGGGGCTCCATGGAGGGAGGGGGGGGGGCAGAATGGAGGAAAAGAACCTTATGTATCTGCGTCAAGTGTTAGGGTTCTTCTAAAAAAAAAAAACAAAAAACACTAACCTCTCCTACAGGAGCCAAAAAGACAAGAATTCTCAAGAGGAGAATAGATACTAGATTTGGGAAAACTCAGTCATGCGAAGATCTTGGACAGGAACGTGGGACCCCTCCAATTGGGTAAGAGACAATGCCCACGTGGTCGTGGGGAGTGGAGGATCTTCATAGTTCACCATCAAGAGGTGCCTCTAGAGCCTCTTCCATCTAGGAGGGATTTTTTTTTTTAGTGCTGTTAGCCAAACCGCCAAGATGTTTGGTTGAAAGCCACGGTGAGTAAGGAACAAAGTTTTCCATTGATGACATACCCATGTGGCACTAGTGAACTAAGGGTCCTCCTAGTTTTCCATTGATGACATGCCCATGTGGCACTAGTGAACTAAGGGTCCTCCTAGTTTTCCATTGATGACATACCCATGTGGCACTAGTGAACTAATGTAATCAATGGCGAACTAGGAGGAACCTTAGTTCACTATTGCCACATGGGTATGTCATCAATGGCAAACTAGGAGGACTAATGAACTAATGTTATCAATGGAAAACTAGGAGGACCCTTAGTTCACTAGTGCCACATGGGCATGTCATCAATGGAAAACTAGGAGGACCCTTAGTTCACTAGTGCCCCATGGGCATGTCATCAATGGAAAACTAGGAGGACTAATGAACTAATGTTATCAATGGAAAACTAGGAGGACCCTTAGTTCGCTAGTGCCGCATGGGCAAAACCCCTTGTCCCTTACAGAATGAGGCTTTGACGTTTGTTCTCGGAGAATCAGAATCCAAATAGTTCGCCATTGATGACATATTTACCCATCTGTCGTTGGTTGCCCCTAGAGCCTCCTTCATCTATGACAGAGGACTCTTCTAGTGCAATTGACCAAACCTTAAAAAGATCTGGTGACCGCCTCATTGAGTAAGGAACAAGAGGCAATGCACATGTGGCACTAGTGAGCTGAGGATCCTTAAAGTTTACCATTGATGAAATTCTCCTATCAGTGGTTGGTTGTCTCTAGGCCCTCCATCCATGACTGATGGGTTTTTTTCAGTGCTGTTGACCAGACCTCAAAAACCTCATTGAATAAGGGACAAGGAGCTATGTCCATGTGGCACTGGTGAACTAATGTCAGATGGCAAACTAAGGATCCTTAGCTCACCAATGCCACATGGGCATTGCCCCTCGTCCCTTACTCTGAGGCTTTTGACAAAACATTTTTTTGGAGGTTTGATCAACAGCACAAGAAGAATTAGCAGACATATGGTGGATCTAGTGGTAACCAACCAATGATGGCGAACTAGGAGCATTATTTTTACCCATTCGTGGTTAGATGCCCCTAAAGCCTTCATCTAAAACGGTGGATTCTTCTAGTGCTGTTGACTGAACCTCAAAAATGTTTGGTCAAAAGTCTCAAAGACTTAATGGCAAAATTAGACTGGAGATGAGATTTATGGATAGCTTCTTGATCCATATCAAGATAATAGTCTTCAATGGGTTCCTAGTACATGACCATAGTAGTAGTTCCTCGATGCATTCTCGACTTGTGATTGGTAAATATATTCTTACTCTTTGAGACACTAGAGATTTCAGGATGGGTTCCAGATCTAGGACGAGCTTCTTGGGGGAGTTTGTATTCCCTTCATGGCTGGTAAGAGATTTCTAAATAGTTTCTTGAACCATATGAAGATTATAGCGTCTTCAATGGGTTCCTACTTCATGACCACAGAAGAAGTTCCTGGATACATTCTTGCTCTGCTTAGTACCTACACCAGAGATGTCTGAATGGGTTCTAGCTCCATGACCACACTAGAGATGTCTGAATGGGTTCTAGCTCCATGGCTACACTAGAGATTTCTGGGTGGGTTCTAGCTCCATGACCACCCTAGAGATGTCTGGGTGGGTTCTAGCTCCATGACCACCCTAGAGATTTCTGGGTGGGTTCTAGCTCCATGACCACCCTAGAGATTTCTGGGTGGGTTCTAGCTCCATGACCACCCTAGAGATTTCTGGGTGGGTTCTAAGTCTCATACCACCCTAGAGATTTCTGGATGGGTTCTAGCTCCATGGCTACACTAGAGATGTCTGGGTGGGTTCTAGCTCCATGACCACCCTAGAGATTTCTGGGTGGGTTCTAGCTCCATGACCACCCTAGAGATTTCTTGATGAGTTCTAGATCTGTGACTAAAAAATAACTTCTTGGATGAGCTCTTTCTTCATGACTAAAGACGCGGTTCACTTCCTTCTCCAAGACTATTACATTTTCAGATACTTACCCCAGTCATAGACACTAGATAGAATGGATTGTTACACCATTCCATACCAGGACTGACACTGACCTTTGTGTTGGAGATGTTTTTTTGGGGCAAAGCATTGAGCAACAGAAAAACTTTTTGCAAGAAGAGCCTCTAGGCCTGAGCTCCCTTGTCCTTTCAGCCAGGTCAACATTATGTCCAGGTCTACATTATGGATATGAGGCCCATGTGCTGAAGAAGCTTCCAGGAACCTCTGAGAAGTTCTTGAGGTCCTCACCATCTTGTATATTTAGCAATACCTTCAAGTGAGGAGACCTCAGCATCAAGATCAAAGCACAGACAGCCTTAGAGAAGATTCTACTCTCAAGAAATCTTCTGTCCTAACAGCTGAGAGGCCGAGGAGGCCCCCCAAGGCCTCAGCCGTTGTGTTGCTCTTACTCTTTGGTTTACATTCCAGCTGTTCTGAGTAAACAGTGTGCTTTTGTGTGATTAAAGAACTCTTACAAACCCAATCAAAGCCCTGTCCGCGACGGGAGAGGTACGTGTCGGAGGAGCTGGTGTTGGGGTGGTGGTGGTGGTGGGGGGGGGAGCGGATCAGGTTCCAAATTGGCCAAAGCTCGAATCTGACCAGCAATAAGCCATTTAACTAACGCAAACACACGCATGCAATCCCGGAATCTGCTTCACCAAGGCTTATTCAGCATGAAATAGCAAATGAGGTTGTTTTTGGCACATCGGGGACCTGAAGACTTGGCTTCCGACTAGAAGTCCAGCAGGGACGATGCAGCAGAACTGAATGTAATACTTGTACTCACAGACCCGAGAAGTGGAGGAATAAACCAGGAGGTTTTTCATGTCCAAAACATATTCTAGTGTTATATTCTGGTCCAAAACAAATAAAAAAGGGGACAACAGAGACAGAATATATTCTTGACACATTGGGAGGCAATCAAAGTATTTATTTATATTCTTGTACATAGGAGGCAGTATTATGCAGTTATATTCTTGTACATTTGGGGCAGTATTTAGTAGTTTATATTTTTGTACATAAAAGGAGTATTTAGTAGTTTTTATTCTTGTACATAGGAGGCAGTATTAGTAGTTATATTCTTGTACATAGAGGCATATTTAGTAGTTATAAATTCTTGTACATAGGAGGCAGTATTCTAGTAGTTTTTATTCTTGTACATAGGAGGCAGTATTTAGTAGTTATATTCTTGTACATAGGGGGCAGTATTCTATAGTTGTTTTTTGGTACATAGGGGCAGTATTATAGTAGTTATATTCTTGTACATAGGGGCAGTATTTAGTAGTTTATATTCTTGTACATAGGGGGCAGTATTTTAGTAGTTATATTACTTGTACATAAAAGGGGGCAGTATTCTAGTAGTTATATTCTTGTACATAGGGGCAGTATTATTGTGTTATATTCTTGTACATAGGGGCAGTATTTATAGTTAGTTATATTTTTGTACATAGGGGCAGTATTATAGTAGCTTATATTCTTTTACATAAGGGGAGAAATTTAGTAGTTTATTCTTGTACATAGGGGAGTTTATAAATTTATTCTTGTAACATAGGGGCAGTATTATAATAGTTCTATTCTTGTACATAGGGGGCAGTATTATAGTAGTTATATTCTTGTACATAGGGCAGTATTCTAGTAGTTATATTCTTGTACATAGGGGGAGTATTATAGTAGTTATATTCTTGTACATAGGGGGTAGTATAATAGTAGTTATATTCTTCTACATATGGGCAGTATTATAATACTTCTATTATTGTACATAGGTTTTATGGTTAGTTTTACAAGTTATCCGTTCCCCAGAGGACCGGGAAGAGGTTAATTTCGGAATAAATGAAAAGCCTGCATTCCATTAGTGCTGAGTAGTCCTATAAATGCTCCAAACTTGCACTTTACCTTCATAAACATTAACTGCGGATCATCATTAAACATGCCTTTGTTTTACAGAGGACGGAGATAAGGATATTGTGCGGCCATAAGACTAAACAGAAATATGGGGATGTTTTTTGGCAGATAAACAGCAGGTCTGGATCAGACGGACCATCCTCACTCACTTGCAGGAACCGGACCAGCAAAAGACAATGCACGGATGGGTCATCCCATACCCTTCTATGAAAGGAACATCAGTGCAGTAACCCTCAGTAATACACATGTTTACAACCACCTATTTATAGAAGTTGAGAGACTCCACAAAGTTACCAAAACAGCAATGTAGCAGCGCCCCTCGTGGACAGAAACAGAAAGGACAACAAACAGGATGGAAGGAAAGAGACTGCAGATCAGTCGGGGTGAGCCGGTCAATGGCAAATACACAGCAGTCAGTCAATGGGCATTATGGATGAAAACAGTCCAGCAGCAAGACGGTCTTTGTTGCTCAAAGCAACCAGAGTCTATAGCGACCAATCCAAGCCCATAGCGACCGACCAGAGCCCATAGGGACCAGAGCTCACAGTTACCAGAGCTCATAGCTACCGACCAGAGCCCATAGGAACCAAAGCTCACCGTGACCAGAGATTATGGCAACCAGAGCACATAGCGACCAACCAGAGCCCATAGGGACCAGAGCTCACAGTGACCAGAGCTCATAGCAACCGACCAGAGCCCATAGGAACCAAAGCTCATGGCGGCCGACCAGAGCCCATAGGAACCAAAGCTCATGGCGGCCGACCAGAGCCCATAGGAACCAAAGTCGTCATCGGCTGGCCGACCAGAGCTCATAGGAACCAAAGCTCATGGCGGCCGACCAGAGCCCATAGGAACCAAAGCTCATGGCGGCCGACCAGAGCCCATAGGAACCAGAGCTCATGGCGGCCGACCAGAGCCCATAGGAACCAAAGCTCATGGCGGCCGACCAGAGCCCATAGGAACCAAAGCTCAGGCGGCCGGACCATGAGCCCATAGGAACCAAAGCTCATGGCGGCCGACCAGAGCCCTAGGAACCAAAGCTCATGGCGGCCGACCAGAGCCCGTAGGAACCAAAGCTCATGGCGGCCGACCAGAGCCCATAGGAACCAAAGCTGATGGCAGCCAACCAGAGCCCAGCTTCAAGTTCAGACCCAATATGAAATCTGGGGTCGGACTGGTCGCTGTGGGCAACAAAGACAGTCTTACTGCTGGATACTTTTCATACATAGAGCAGAGCTGCAGTGTAAAGCATTGGGGAAAGATTCAGTAACAGAAAATACCATTTATTTTATGGATTATTTTAATAGATCACTGCTGGATGATCTTGTTTAATACTCTTTAACCAGTTTGCCCAAGGGTCTCTTCTATTTGGTACCGGCCCTTTAAGACTATCGCTAATGCTTTCCTTTATAAAAAAAAAAAAAAAAAGACTTTTTCCCTTTTTTTCCTTCCAAGTCACAGCTATGTCTCCCCGTTCCTCCCAGCCAGGCAGAAGGTGACAATGCCAATGTTTGCTAATGAAGTGACTTTGCTCCTGGAAGCGACTGCCTCCAAAGCTCCTCGGCGCGGCCCAATTATATAGGCGCCTGCCTGCAGAGGAGAATCAGGTTTCCAGAGCCGGGCGCTGAAATGTCAGGCGAGAATCGGGTCTAATGCATGTTAATCAGTCGCACATAATCCTCACCTTGACTTAAATCCTCTGCACCGTGTATCACTTTATTAACAATCCCGAGTGGAAGTCACTCACACGCCCGGGCACCGCCACCCGCCGCAGATTCCGCCAGCTCGGGGGGTATTTTCTGCTTTGCTTTTCCCTATAACGCGACGGATAAATCACGAAACATTTATAAAGAAGAAGAAGATCACAGACGGATCCGGAGACTGAATTATTTACTAAAAAATGCCAACGCTTTTCCATCAATTATAGCGGTGTCTTAATAATTTGTATCTAATAAGTGTGTATAACACTTTTAAATTAAGTGCTTAATGAGTGCCTGATTACATGTCTCATCAAAATGCAAATGACGCCGCCGAATGTATCTCCGACGCCGCCACCGCTTCACTGCCGAAGGTTTATAGAAGATGGAGGGGGGGGGGGGGTTAAACGTAAAGTCTGGGCCCATAAGGTCTAGGTTGGATGATGCAGCTTGTGTTATAGAGATAGTTGGGATAATTGACATCGGGGGTCTTAGAGTAGTAGTTCTTGGGGGCCCAGGATAATTAGTCTATAAAAGGGGACCTGAGGAAGGACCATGACCATTTAACTGTAGGGTGTGAGAAGATTAGCCTCTAAAGAAGAGGACCTGAGGAAGGACCTTGACCACTGGTCTGTAGGAACGGAGAAGATTAGCTTCTAAGAAGAGGACCTGAGGAAGGACCATGACCATTGGACTGTAGGACGTAAGAGGATTAGCTTCTAAGAAGAGGACGTAAGGAAGGACCATGACCATTGGACTGTAGGAACTGAGAAGATTAGCCTCTAAAGAAGAGGACCTGAGGAAGGACCATGACCATTGGACTGTAGGAACGGAGAAGATTAGCCTCTAAGAAGAGGACCTGAGGAGGAAGGACCATGACCATTGGACTGTAGGAACGGAGAAGATTAGCCTCTAAAGAAGAGGACCTGAGGAAGGACCATGACCATTGAACTGTAGGGTGTGAGAAGATTAACCTCTAAGAAGAGGTCCTCAGGAAGGACCATGACCATTGGACTGTAGGACGTAAGAGGTTTAGCTTCTAAGAAGAGGAGGGCGTAAGGAAGGACCATGACCATTGGACCTGAGAAGATCAACCTTAAAGAAGAGGTTATTTAAATGCCGCTCCTGCAGTTTTGTTTGTACCTGAGGAAGCTGGCTTTGCGTGCTGGTGAAACGCGTTGCTTTTATTCTTTTAAATAAACTAAGACACCACGATAGTGGTTAATTACCCAGGTGATCTTAGGAACTCTTATTTCCCGAGCGCTATCTCTCTCCTTATAGTAAATTAGTACCTCTAAGAAGAGGACGTAAGGAAAGACCATGACCATTGCACTGTAGGACCTGAGAAGATTAACCTCTAAGAAGAGGACCTAAGGAAGGGCCATGACCATTGTATTGTAGGGACAAGGATAATGAGTCTAAAAAGGTTGACCTGAGAAAGGACTATGACCATTGGACTGCAGCACCCAGGATAATTAGTGTAAAAAAGGGACTCGAGGAAGGACTATGACTAGGGGTGCCAACAGGGCAGTATTCCTGCCAGGGGCCCTAAACAAAAAGGGGCACACTGATATATTAAATAGGAACAAGTAATGGGTGGGGGCCAGGAAAATTGGTCTAAAAACGACTTGAGGAAGGACTATGGCTATTGAACTGTAGGACCTGAGAAGATTAGCCTCTAAGAAGAGGACCTGAGGAAGGACCATGACCATTGGACTGTAGGAAGTGAGAAGATTAGCCTCTAAAGAAGAGGATGGACTATGACCATTAGACTATAGGACCTGAGAAGATTAGCCTCTAAGAAGAGGACGTAAGGAAGGACCATGACCATTGCACTGTAGGACCTGAGAAGATTAGCCTCTAAGAAGAGGACCATGACCATTGGACTGTAGGACCCGAGAAGATTAACCTCTAAGAAGAGGACCTGAGGAAGGACAATGACCATTGGACTGTAGGACCTGAGAAGATTAACCTCTAAGAAGAGGACCTCAGGAAGGACCATGACCATTGGACTGTAGGATCTGAGAAGATTAGCCTCTAAGAAGAGGACCATGACCATTGGACTGTAGGACCTGAGAAGATTAACCTCTAAGAAGAGGACCTGAGGAAGGACAATGACCATTGGACTGTAGGACCTAAGAAGAGGACATGACCATTGTATTGTAGGGACAAGGATAATCAGTCTAAAAAGGTTGACCTGAGGAAGGACTATGACCATTGGACTGCAGCGCCCAGGATAATTAGTGTAAAAAAGGGACCCGAGGAAGAACCATGACCAGGGGTACCAATAGAGCAGTACTCCTGTCCGGGGTCCTAAACAAAAAGATTGGCAGTATGGGGCCCTGAAACGGTTAATAGATGACTGATGGCACCCTGACCACTGGACTATATGGCCCAGGATATTTAGTCAATAAAAGAGGACCTAAGGATGGACCATGACTGTAGGACCTGAGAAGATTAACCTCTAAGAAGAGGACCTAAGGAAGGAACATGACCATTGGATTGGAGGGCCCAATATAATTGGTCTAAAAAGGGTGACCTGAGGAAGGACTATGGATATTGAACTTTAATGCTCTGGAAAATTAGTAAAATAGGGGACCTTAGGCAGGCACTTCTGTTAAGTGGCATCCGAGACAGATACATGAAGGGGGCAGGTTATGGATTTGTAGTTACATATCATTTTAAGAGGCATCTAAAAAGGTAGATACATGATAGTGTGTTCCTGCAAAATAGGACCCTATAATACTTATATGTCCCCAGGGACAGCGTACACCCGGCTCAGTTGCCACGTAAAATATTTCCTACTAGAGACGCCCTCTAAAAACTTGTAACTCCATTGAATTCCCCCTAAAACAGCTTTGGGGGTTAATTTTTTTTGCAGCAACAAAGTATTTTAGACTTAGAGACATCTAGGGCAGGTACACGCTGTATCTGTGGTACTCACCGTGTTAGGGGACCTCTCTGGAAGGTACATACCAGGGTTAGATGCCTCAAGGACAGCACGCACCATTCTCAGATGCCTCCTAAAATGTTTCCGGGGGCATATCTGGCAAGTACATAGTATTCTAGGAGAAGAGACGTAACTAATATTCACAAGGCCCCATAGCAAAAGGAGACGGGGCCCCCACCACCTACTGGAAAAAAAACCTCAGCATAAGTAGCAATAATTAAAGTTATAAATAATACTGACAAATATTAAAACCCCAATAAGAGCTGGAAATAATTAAAAGCCATATATCAGGGGAAACCCCCAAAAGAGAGCGAGTACTAATAATCCCACCCTAATTTTAGAGAACCCACATAGTAGAGCTGAGATTAATAATCCCGCAATTCAGGAACCCCAAAATAAGGCTGGAGATTAAAAAATACCGCCATATTCAGGGAAACCCCCTATAAGCTGAGATAAATAATACCGCCTTTTATCAGGGAACCCACAAAAAAGAGCGGAGATAAAATAATACCGCCTATACACTGGAAAAAAAAACCTCAGCATAAGTAGCAATAATTAAAGTTATAAATAATACTGACAAATATTAAGGAACCCACATAGTAGAGCTGGAGATATAATAATACCGCCATATATCAGGGAACCCACATAGTAGAGCTGGAGATATAATAATACCGCCATATATCAGGGAACCCACATAATAGAGGTGGAGATATAATAATCCCGCCATATATCAGAGAACCCACATAGTAGAGCTGCAGATATATTACTACCGCCATATATCAGGGCACCCACATAATAGAGCTGGAGATATAATACTACCACCGTATATCAGGGAACCCACATAGTAGAGCTGGAGATATAAATAATACCGCCATATATCAGGGAACCCACATAGTAGAGCTGGAGATATAATAATACTGCCATATATCCGAGAACCCACATAGTAGAGCTGGAGATATAATAATACCTCCATATATCAGGGAACCCACATAGTAGAGCTGGAGATATAATAATACCCCATATATCAAGGAACCCACATAGTAGAGCTGGAGATATAATAATACCTGCCATATAATCAGGGAACCCACAAAGTAGAGCTGGAGATATAATAATACGCCATATATCAGAACCCACATAGTAGAGCTGAGATATAATAATACCGCCATATATCAGAGAACCCACATAGTAGAGCTGAGATATAATAATACCGCCATATACAGGGAACCCACAATAGTAGAGCTGGAGATATAATAATACGCCATATATCAGAGAACCCACATAGTAGAGCTGGAGATATAAGGCGGTAATTATCATATATCTCACCTACTAGTAGAGTGGGATTCTCATGATATATTGCGCATATTATTATATCAGAGAGCCCACATAGTAGATACATGTAGATAGAATTAATGGCTGGAACAGAGTAGATGAAAAACTATATAGGCCAAGTGTTTTTTTTCCATTTCTTAAAATTCTGCAGAACATGGCTTCTCGCTCTCTGGCGCCGCGGTCACGTGACGGCGATGGACAGATGGCTACAATTTCATAGCGCGTATTAGACTGTTAATACATGTATGTAGCAATTAATGGGAGCGAGCGCTCGGCTAAGGTGTGAAATTGTTTATTTATGTATATAACACTCCGGGTACCGGCTCAGCTGTTCCTTCTTACTTCCTGACCCCAGGAGCTCCACCAATATGCTGCAAATCACTCACTCTTCATTACCCGCTCTTCTCGTTTAACTATTGAAGACATCAAACTTTTTGGAGACTCACTGCCGAGCCCCTCAAGCTCCAACGGAGTGGTCTTCAAACTGCAGCCCTCCGGGTGTTGGGAAACTACAACGCCCATCATGCATTTATATAATCTATAACAGTGGGCATGATGGGGAAATGTTGGCTCTCCAGCTGTTGGGAAACTAACAACCCATCTTTTTCCCATTGGGTTGCCCACTGTGATTATAGACTGATATAAAATGCATGATGGGAGTTGTAGTTTCCCAATAGCTGGAGGGCTGCAGTTTGAAGACCACTAGCGTATAAGGCAATACAGTGTAGGATCTGCACATCAAGCAGCTTGGGCCTTCAATCTCTTATGGACCAGAGGGGCGTCTACCACCCGATTCCATCTAATCAAGGATTGAGTTACGCCCAAGGATAGTAGCTGTGGAACGACTAGTTCCAGCATGCCAAAATCCGAGGATTCAATATAGGCAGTCCCCAAATTATATCTGTCCCTAGTTACAAACGAAGGCTTATGGGGCATGCTGGCACTTGGAGTTCCATGTTCCACAGCAGATAGTAGCAGGGGTGTAGCTATAGGGGGATGCAGAGGTAGCAGTCACTACTGGGCCCAAGAGCCTGAGGGGGCCCAAAGGACCCTCAGTCACAGAAGAAGACACTGGGATTATCAGGGGCCCTCTCCTGGATTTTGCATTGGGGCACCAGAGCTTTAAGTTCCGCCCAAGGATAGTAGCTGTGGAACGACTAGTTCAAGCATGCCAAAATCCACGGATTCAGTACAGGCAGACCCCAAATTACATCTGTCCCCTCTTTACAGATGGAGACTTATGGGGAATGCTGGCACTGGTAGTTCTATGTTCCACAGCAGAGCGTAGCTGTGGAATGACAAGTTGCAGCATGCCACAGCAGCACAGGAGGTAAAAAAGAGGTGAAATCTTAACAGGGGCACAGACCGCAAAACAAAAAAACCCTTCCCTGCACTATGCAAAACTTAAAACCCCCCCCCCCCCCCCCCACAAAAAAAACACCCTTTGTGCTGAAGTTACATGAAATACACATTACTGTTCCGACTTGCATACAAATCACCATATTTTTTGAAATTTAGAGTGTGTTTACTGGCTTCTATTAGGTGCATAGAACCAGGGCTGTAGCTTGCAACCAGTGCTGGCTTCCTATCAGAGAAATCGACAAGGTATGTGAAGCAATACAAAAAAACCATCTGACTATCCTAAAACTTAGAAAAAATAACAACAGTTATAAATATAACACCTTTGTGCTGCAGTCTATTAGATAATGAACAGTTCCTGTACTATCATAAATCCAACTCATTTGATTGCGTGTGTTTCTGCTTCTATAGGGAGTATGAACAGGTCTGTAGCTATAGCAACCAGTGCTGGCTTCCTATCAGGAGAAATCGAACAGGTCTGTAGCAATAGCAACCAGTGCTGGCAGCCTATCAGGAGAGATTGAACAGGTCTGTAGCTATAGCAACCAGTGCTGGCAGCCTATCGGGAGAGATCAGACAGGTCTGTAGCTATAGCAACCAGTGCTGGCAGCCTATCAGGGGAGATGGAACAGGTCTGTAGCTATAGCAACCAGTGCTAACAGCCTATCAGGGGAGATGGAACAGGTCTGTAACTATAGCGACCTGAGGAGCTGATGCAACCCATACAAGAGGGGATATCTAGGAATAGGTAGGACACTTAATAGACACATATTGCAAAGTGACTTGTTTTTGCAAGATCTTTAACATAAAAAGCAGCGATCCCTGTAGTGAGACGACCCCTACAGACCATATCTTTTTCGTAACCCACAGATCACCTGTACTTTACATGGTTGTAGAATAGGGGGAAAAAAACAAAAACACGAAGCTTTCAGTGGAGCAACCACCTATATCAGAAATTGACCCCATCCCCTTTGCAAAGGGTTTATGACCTGACAGGGCCCCTACCTTGGCCCCCTGCGTCCAAAGGGATAAGATGATAGTTGGAGGGCCCTGGGTTCTTTTGCCCCCATGAATTTTTTGAGGCCCTGCCCAGAAAAAAGGGGACCCCCTTTTTGTGGGGGGCTATAGTGGCTATACTTTTATGGGGGAAAAAAAAAAAAAAATCAATCTAAATTTAAAAAAGCTTCTCTGGGTGCAGAGTCCAGGGGGGGACGAACTTCAAAATCACCCGTGACTCCCCCCTTCATTAAGCAAGCAGGAATTTTGACAATCCAAGAAAAACGGTCATGTAAAAAAAAAAAAAAAATTATTAATATTTACTCATGTCCTGCTTAAAAGCGATACAAGGTACAGGTGTAAACCCCAAGCACGGAAGACATTACTGCACTGACGCGTTCGGAAATGCCCCAACAGGAAATTTTTAAATTAAGTACAAGTAAAAAAAAAAATTAGTTCCTAAAACCTAGTTTAAAAGTACGGGCCTTTTCAGGTGTTCACTCTCTGGGGGTAAGTAATAAAAGTCCATTTAAAGTTTAGAAATTTTTAATACAAAAAATTTAAAAGGGGGTTTTCCCATCTTTTTTCCTACCCCTGCCTCCAGCCCCTCTGTTGCTCCCTTTTTTGATTTTTTTGAATTGGCATTCATTGACCCTGGGAGAACACCAGGCCTTTCCTCTTGTGGTCAAAGAAAAGGGCTGTTTATGTAAGAGCTGCGAGTAGCTACAAAGTATCAGAGGTAAAGTTTTTTTCCCCCATTGAAAGAGTCCCAAGTTTTAAAACCCCCAGAACAAACCTGTGGGTTTTTTTTCTTTTTATCAATCACAACCTGATTGAGGTTTTTTTATTCATTTGCACTCTGATAATTATAAAAAGTAAAGAGGGACGGAGTAGAATAACGCCCCGGGGTTTTTGAACCCGCTAGCATGAGTTTTTGGTGTTTTACTAAGGAAAGGGGGGGGGACGGAGTAAAACCGCCCCGGGGGTTTGAACATTTTGCTAAACTGAGGGTGTGTGATTATAAGGAGTACAGAAGGAAAAACCCCTGGGGGGGGGTGGGGGAATGGAACCAAGAAAAACCCTTGGGTTTTTGAAAAAACCCGCTTCAGAAATGAGGTTTTGTTTTACAAAAGGCGGCGGAAAAAACACCCCGGGGGACAGGGGATTTTGGGGAATAAAAAACGGGGCAAAAAAACCCCTGGGTTTGAACACTCGCTCACAGTGAGTGTGGTGATTACAAAGGGAGTACAGGGGGACGGGAAAAAATGACAGCCCCTGGTTTGAACACTCATATCTCCCTGAGGGGAAGGCGATGTCTGAGTATGTGCACCCCGGGAGACGACTTAAACAAGGATCACAAAGGAGCAGTTTAAAAAAAACGGTCCAGAATTTTTAAAATAATAAATTTGAAAATGTTATTATTTGTTTTGTAAAAATTCCCACTCAATTTTACTTCGTGGCAAAACCCCTTTAAGCTTTATTTCTATAGAAACGGACGGTCCTATTGAGTATCTAACAATCCGGAGCGGTGCCGGCGCCTCCACGGTTTTTCCGCCCCCGACACGGTTTCCATCTTTAATTCTCTCTCAGCTTCCAGCGCTTGCTTTCGACATGAACATTACCTCTTCTTTCTCAGGGTGTAATTATACCCTCTGATTGGCCTTGACGAACAATTAACGCCACGGAAAATAGAGAGAGAGAGAAGAGAAGAGCGAACAGGCGTAATTATTAATCTGTAGAAAGATCCGGCACAAGAACTTGTAAGAGAAATCAACCAGAAAATCACAAAAGCCGCCGTCATCCTCCTCCTCTAACGTCTCCTGTAGAAGCCGCTGTACCTGCCGCAGAACATTCATCCACCCGCGTTAAAAACAGTACGGGGAAAACAAGGGAGGAAACCCGGGAACCCAATGGCGCCAATTACTGTGAGGAGATGAACAAGTCAATTATATATTAAAACCTGGTAAAAACCGGGGCCCTTCCTTTAAATTTTTATTTTAGGGGCATGTGTTAAAACCCTGGGCCCTCCCCTTTTATAAAGTTTTTGGAGGCATCCCGGTTTAAAACCTGGGGATCCCTTTTAAATATATTGATTTTTGGAGGCTTCTGGTAAAACCTGGAAAAACCCCTTTGAAATATGTGATATGGGGGCATGCTGGTATAACCTGGGGATCTCCTTATTAAATAGTGATTTTTAAAGCATTTTTTTTTAAAACCCTGGGGATCTCCTTTTTTTAAAGTGTTAGGGAAAGCATGCTGGTATAACCTGGGGATCTCCTGTTTTAGGGGATATGGGGGGCATGCTGGTAAAACCCTTTGGGGATTTTCCTGTTTTATTGTGTTTGGGGGAGTATGGGGTTAACCTGGGGATCTCCAAAAATATAGTATATGGAGCTTTGGCTGGTAAAAACCTGGGATCTCCTTTAAAAAGGGAGATATGGGGCAATGTGGTTTTAACCTGGGCCTACCTGTAAAATTTGAAAAATGGAGAACTGGTAAAACCCCTGGGCCTCTCCTGAAATTTTGGGGATTGGGGGAAATGCTTTTTAAAAACCGGGGCCTCTCCTTTAAATAGTGTTTTAAGGGGGCATGTTTGGTAAAACCCGGGGCCTCCCTGTATTTTGTATATGGGGCATGGGGGTAATAACCTGGGGATTTTCCGGGTAAATAGTGATATGGGGCATGCTGGTAAAAACCGGGGCCTCTCCTTTTTATATGATATGGAGCGGGGTGGGTAAAACCCTGGGGAACCTCCTGAAATTATATTTATGGAGCAGGGGCGGTTAACCGGGAAATTCCCCTTTTAAAATAGGATATGGAGCTCTGGTTTTAAACCGGGGGGTTTCTCCTGATAAAAAGGTGAAAATGGAGCAGCTGCTATAACCTTGGGAATCCTGTTTTTAGGATATGGAGCATCGGTTTTAACCCTTTGGGGGTTCTCCTGTAATATGGATTTGGGCCCCAATTGCGGTATAACCTGGAGATCTCCTTTATAAGTGATATGGAGAATGGGGTTTGAAACCCTTTGGGCCTCCCCAGTATTTTTTTTAAAGGGAAAGCGTGCTGGAATAACCTGGGGACCCCCCTGAAATTTTTTTTTTTATATGGAGCCCCCTTTTGGTTTAAAACCGGGAAGTTTCTCCTGTATATAGGATATGGAGCGTTGGTTTTTCCTGGGGATCCCCCTGTATATATTTGATATGGAGCGGCGGGTTAACCGGGGATCCCTGTAATAGGGATTTGGAGCGTCCCTGGTTTAACCGGGGGCCCTGTATAAAGTGTTTTTGGAGCTTTGCTGTAAAACCTGGGCCTCAAACTGTTTTATATTTATATGGAGCATGCTTTTTAAAAAAACCTGGGCCCTCCCCTGTATTTAGTGAAATGGGATTGTTTGGTTAAAACCGGGGGAAACTCCTGTATTTGTGATTTGGAGCATTTTTGGTAAAACCCTTTGGGGGATCCCCTGTTTAAAATTAAATATGGTCATGTTTGGTAAACCGGGGCCTCCCTTTTATATTTATGGGGGCGGGCGGGTTTAATAAACCTGGGCCTTTTTGTATATAGTGATTTGGGCATGCTGGAAATAACTGGGGTTTCCCCCTGTATATAGTGAAAAGGCCCCCAAGCGGTAAAACCTTGGGAAACTCCTGTAAAAAGTGAAAAATGGAGCATGCTGCGAAACCCTGGGGATCTCCTTATTTTAGGATATGGAGCGGGCTGCTGAAAACCCCTGGGCCCTCTCCTGTATATATTATGTGGGGGGCATGCTGGAAAAAACCTGGAGATATCCTTTATAAAGGGGGTTTTTTAGGAGCATGCTGGTAAAATTCCCGGGGGCCTTCCTGTTTTATAGTGGGGGGAAAGCATGCTGGTTAAAACCCTGGGGGTCTCCGTATTAGTGATATGGAGGTGCTGGTAAAACCCGGGGGGTTCTCCTGTAAAATGGGTTATATGGAGCAGGAGGTAAAAACCCCGGAGATCTCCGAAATTTGTGATATGGGCATGGGGAAAAACCGGGCCCTCCTGTATATGGGTGATTTTAAATGCGGTAAAACCCGGGGCCCCTTTCGTATTTAGTGTTTATGGGCATGTTGGTTAAAACCTGGGATCCCCAGTTTAAAGTTTATGAAGCATGCTGGAAAAAACCTGGGGTTTATCCAAAATATATTTATAAGGAGCATGGGGTAAAAACCGGGGAAATTTCCCCGTATAAAGTAAAATTTGGAATGTTTTTTTAAACCTGGGGATCCCCTTTTTTATTTGGGAGGGGAGCATTGCCGGTAAAACCCTTTGGGCCTCCCCTTTTTAATTTAGTGATTTGGACATGTGGTATAACCGGGGAATCCCGTTTATAGTGATATGGGCTTGCGGGTTTAAAAACCCGGGGGGCCTCCCCCTGTATTATTTGATATGGAGAAATGCGGTTTTTCCCTAGGGAGCTCCTGTATATAGTGTTTTGGGAGCATGCCGGTTTTCCCGGGGGAAATCCCCCCTTTTATATAGTGATATGGAGAAAGCCGGTATAAACCGGGGATTCCTGTTTTTTAGTGATTTGGAGCTTTCCCGGTAAAAACCGGGGCCCTTTCCCCCTTTATATATTTGTTATGGGGGCGTGCTGGTATAACCTGGGGATCTCCTGTATATAGTAAATAGGGGAAAAAATTCTGGGAAAAAACCG
Source organism: Phyllomedusa bahiana (assembly GCA_025379985.1). Taxonomy (NCBI): domain Eukaryota; kingdom Metazoa; phylum Chordata; class Amphibia; order Anura; family Hylidae; genus Phyllomedusa; species Phyllomedusa bahiana. Next base: position 23,873 of record JAODAL010015948.1, on the reverse strand, counting down.
GGGGATCTCCTGTATATATGATATGGAGCATGCGGGTATAAAAACCCCCTTGAGCATCCCCCTGAAATATAGTGGGTATGGAGTATGCTGGTATAAATTTGGGGGATCCCCTGTATATAGTGATAGGAGCATGTGGAATAACCTGGGGATCCCCTGTTTTTTGTGATTGGAAAAAGCTGGTATAACCGGGGGAAATTCCTTATAAAGTGAATGGAGCAGGGCGGTATTTACCGGGGGAGATCCCCTGTATTAGGGATATGGAGTTTGGCTGCTAAAACCTTGGGGATCTACTGTATATAGGGGAAATGGAGCATGTGGTAAAACCCGGGGGGGCCCTCCTGTATTTTGTGATTTTGGAGAAATGCGGGTAAAACCCTTTGGGCCTCCCCTGTATATAGTGATTTGGGAGCAGGGTGGTAAAACCGGGAAAATTCCGTATATAGGGTAGGGAGCAGCGGGGTTTAATAACCGGGGGGGATCTCCTGTATAAAAGTGATATGGGAAGCTTTGCTGGTAAAACCCTGGGGATTCCTTATAAGTGATTTTGGGCTTTCCGGTAAAACCCTGGGGACCCCTCCTGTATATATTTGTTTAATGGAGCTTGCTGGTATTTCCTGGGGATCCCCTTTTTATAGTGAAGGGGAACCCTTTCTGGTAAAACCTGGGGATCCCCCGGGTATAAGTGATATGGGGGGATGCGGGTAAACCTGAGCTTTCCCCTGTATATAGGATATGGGGGCATGCGGGTTAAAAACTTGGGGATCCCCCTTTTATATATTGATATTGAAAAAAAAAAGGGCCTCTAAAAACCTTTGGGGGTCTCCTGTTGTTTTAGGATAGGGAAAGCAGCTGGTAAAACTGGGGTTCTTGAAATAAGTGATAGGGAAAGGCATGCGGGTTTATAACCTGGGGATTCCTGATATGGGGGTTATGGAGCATGCGGGTTTCCCCAAAAGCTCCCCTTTTAAATATAGTATAGGGAAACCCATCCCGGTTTAAAAACCTGGGGTTACCTGTTTTAAAATTAGTGATTTGGTTTTGCTGCAAAAAACCTGGGGACTCCTTTTAAACAGTGATATGGGGGAAGGGGGGTATAACCGGAGATCTCCTGTATACAGTGTATGGGCATGCGGGTTAAAACCCTTTACTTCCCCTGTATATAGTGATATGGGGGCATGCTGGTAAAAATTTTTGGGGATCTCCTTTTAAAATAAGTAAATATGGACCCTTTGCGGGGTAAAAACCTTTGGGGATTTTCCTGTTTTAAAAGGATAGGAGCTTTCTGGTAAAACCCGGGCCCCTCTCCTGTTTTATAGTGAAAAAGGATTTTTGCGGTTAAAACCCTGGGGATCCCAGTTTAAAAGGGATTTGGACGTGCTGGTTTAAAAACCGGGGCCCTTTCCCCTTTTTAAATGGGGTTTGGGAGCAGGGCTGGTAAAACCCGGGGCCTCTCCGTATATAGGGATAGGGAAAGCATGTGATAAAACCCTTTGGGGATCTCCTGTATATAGTGAAAAGGAGCTTCTGCTTTAACCTGGGGACCCCTGTTTTTAGGGAAAATGGAGAAATTTCCCGGTATAACCTGGGGGATCCCCTTTGTATAAAAAGGGATAGGGGCTTTGTTTGGAAATAACGGGGATTTCCTGTATATAGTGTTTATGGGCCAAGCTGGTATAACCGGGGGATCTTCCGTTTATAGTGATATGGGGTCGGTGGGTAAAAACCGGGGGATTTTCCTGTATATAGGGAAATGGAACTTGCTGGTAAAACCCTGGGGTTCTCCTGTATAAAGGTTATGGAGATGCTGGTATAAACCTGACCCATCCCTGTTTATAGTGATAGGGGAGCATGCGGTAAAACCTGGGGGACTCTTGTAAAAAGTGATATGGAGCATCCCTGTTTAAAAACCCCTCGGGTTTTCTCCTTTAAATAGTGATATTTTTCATGGGTGGTATAACCTGGGGATCCCCTTTATAAAATTTACCCCATCTTTCTTTACTTACGGGGAAAATTTGTGGCACAAGACTTTGGGGCACCCCCCTCTTGAAAAATTTATGGGGCATCGCGGGGCCCCAAACACCATCTCCGTTCACTCTGGATTTTGCGCAGTGGGTGGGAGGTTCAGCCCCTTCTCGGGGGCCCCAACACGCGGGGGCCTGGGCTGAGGGTGACTATATTGGAGGTTGGGGGTTTTTATTTTTAATTTCTCCGCTGTTTGACACTCATTTCCGTCGTTTCTTCATTAGTGCAGGTTAATGAGGCCCGCCCCCCGCGGCGCCGCATCCAAGGGGAAACCCCCCCGCCCACTACGGAAATGAGTTTTTTAATCGAATTGGGGTTTTAACAGCCCAAACAGGAGCCGGAGTTTGAATGCCCCTTTTGCAGGGGGTACGGCTTCCCCAGGAGTCCATTAACCCTCCGTGTGCCCCGCCAGAGTCACTTAAAGGGGAAATGGAGTTCAGCTGAGCTGAAAATAAAACACTCAGAATTTTCTAATTGTTTGCAAGTTTGTAAAAAAAAAAAAAAAAAAAAAAAAAAGGGCCTTTAAAAAACCCAAATTTTAAAAAAGATTTTAAAGGGTTCTCTTTGGTTTCCCCGGGGTTTATGTAAAATTAGCAGATATTCAAAAAAGAAAGGAAAAGAGGGGCGAAAAACCAAAAAAAAGATCTTTGGCAAAATTTTCGGGGGCCCGGCAAAAAAAAAAAAAAAAAAAACCCAAAAAACAGGAATTTCCTAATTGACTCCTTCTGCTTTCGTAGAGATTTTTTTTTTTTTTTTACCGACTCTGATCTAATCTCCCAAAATTCCATACATCACAGCCAATTATCCCCCCGTTCCCTCCCTACTTGCTGGATTTTTTAAAGGGGGTTTTTGCCACAATGTAATTTTGGGCCCGGGGGAAAATTCCCTCCAAAATGGGTTTTTAAATCACTTTTCCCTAAAATATTTTTGATTACAAAAGAGTGAAGCCGTGAGACCCTACGGCTTTGCTCACCCCCCTTTTATTTTCCTGAAATTTTTAAATTAGAACACGCCGGGGAGCTGATCTGGCCGCTGCTTTCGTGTTTGGCACTTATCTAAATTGACAGGAAACGGAAGGAGTTTTGCAAGGGGCGGGGGGAAAAAAAGTGCATGTATGAGTTGTTTTCCGGGTTTTAGGGGAACCCCCCCTGTTTGAAATTTGTTACTATTTTGAGTAAATTTTAAAGAGCCCTTTTTCCCGCTTCCACGCCCCCTCTTTCCCCCCCCTCCCTCTCAACCCTGCAGCCATTCTTTACAAAGAATGTTTTTTGTTTATTTTCCCGCCCCGGGAAAACCAGATAAAAAGGAAAGGAAATCACTTTGGGGGAAAAAACCCCTTTAAAAGGCAAATGTTCAGGGGGGCCCCTTTTTGGCGCGCCGTAAAGGGCGGTGGGTTTGAAAACCTGTAATTTCAAAGCAAGGGGGCAGCGAAACCCTGCCCCCAAAAAACCACTATGTGGCTATACCCCTCCCAGGAAGCAAAACCCGGCCCCATTTTCTTTGCCGAGGGGCCGAAAAATTTTCGATCGTAAACTATGGGCATGTGAGGGTCGATGCTGTTTTTTAAAATGGCTTTGGCAACTGAAATTTGCCAAACATGCCAACTTTTCCGTTTTTTTTTTTGGCGGGGGGGGTCCCGCTATTTGGGTCCCCCCCCCTCCCGGGGGGTTGGCATTTCTCCTTTAAATGGCCGCGGCGCCGGAGTAGCGCTGGTGCGCTACTCCGGGCCGCCGGTCGTTCCCACGGGCGGGTGAAGCGGGCGCAGGGTCCGCTCACCCCCCGGGGTCTCACTGTGGGGGATGAGGCAGGAGGGAGCGCTCCAACCTCTCCCTGTATGTAAAGCGCCGATGCGCGCCGTGCATACAGGTCAGCGGCGCAGGGGAAATGACGCCCTCTTTAGTCTCCTGCTTTTCCATTTTCAAAAGTTGGCAACTATGTGTATTGCACATTGTTTGGGTCATATTTTGGCGAAATTACGTCGAACTATGCCAAAAGACGCAGTGTGAACACTTTCTAAAAGAGTTTTCCGATACTTTAGAAAACCTCCCACTGTTCTAAAATATAAAATTATCCCATACTTACCTCTCCCAATAACATTGGACACTATTGCAGCACTCCAGGGTCCCCCTTCCTACGTCCCTCACCGATGACATCATGTCCATGGATCACATGATGCAGCAGCCAATCACTGGCCTAAGCAGTCATTTGCCTGTATGTACATCAGGTGACCACAGAGGCCAGTGATTGGCGGCAGCATCATGTGACCACAGAGGCCAGTGATTGGCGGCAGCATCAGGTGACCACAGAGGCCAGTGATTGGCGGCAGCATCAGGTTATGTATAAACCCCACTGTGCTAAAATAGAAAATTACCCCATATGTACCTCTCCCATCACCCCAACTCCAGTGTTCCTCCAAGGTCCCTCACTGATGACATCATGCCAATGGATCACATGATGCTGCCGCCAATCACCATACCTCCCAACTTTTAGAGATTGCAAAGAGGGACACGTTAGGCCACACCTCTAACCACGTCCAAACACACACGCCAACCTTTTATATAGCCAAAAAGGGAACAATTTTCAGAATTACATTGTATCCAATAAATACAAATATATATTAATATATTTAATATTAAGTAAATTGTTATTTAATATACAGCGAGGAAGCAATTAGATACTTTTTAAAGCAAGATAATCAGTTTACTTATGCAAATCTGTTTCCTAAATGAAAAAGAGGAACATTTATAGAGCTAAGAGGGACAAGGGTTAAAAATAGGGACTGTCCCTCCATAATAGGGACACTTGGGAGGTATGCAATCGCCGACCTCTGTGGTCACATGACGCTGCCGCCAACCGCCGACCTCTGTGGTCACATGACGCTGCCGCCAACCGCCGACCTCTGTGGTCACATGAGGGTGCCGCCAACCGCCGACCTCTGTGGTCACATGACGCTGCCGCCAACCGCCGACCTCTGTGGTCACATGACGCTGCCGCCAATCGCTGGCCTCTGTGGTCACATGACGCTGCCGCCAATCGCTGACCTCTGTGGTCACATGACGCTGCCGCCAAACGCCGACCTCTGTGGTCACATGAGGAACAGGCAGTCAGGTGACTGCTGAGGCCAGAGATTGGCTGCTGCATCATGTGATCCATGAATGTGTTGTCATCAGTGAGGAGATGGGATTCCTAGAGCTCTGGAACAGGGGTGATGAGAGGGAAGTTTAGAGTAATTTTCTATTTTAGAACAGTGTGAGGTGGTTCATGGATCACTTGCTGCTGCAGCCAATGATGTACTTGCAGGCCTGTGACCCGCAGAGGCCGGCGACTGGTGGCAGCATCATGTGACCACAGAGGCCAGTGCGATTGGCTGCAGCATCACGTGACCACAGAGGCCAGTGCGATTGGCTGCAGCATCACGTGATCCATGAACGTGATGTCGTCAGTGAGGGACGGGGTAGAGGGCACTGGAACGGTAGTGATGGGAGAGGAAGTATGGGGTCACTTTCTATTTTGGAAAACCCCTTTAAGCTCTTCATGAATACAATGTCAGCACTGCAGTGAAGACTGACAGCGCTATGAAAGATGGCACAGCCGCACGGATTCCTATCCCGTGTCTTCCGATTGGCGTCCTCTATATTTAGCAGGGGTGGGTGTGGGTCGAGCACATGGGGATATTTATTTACTTGACCACTTCGCATCAGATGGAGCCAGAAATGGCCAATAAAGGTGGGAGGAGGAGGGAGAAGCGGAGGCCTGAAGGGAAGTGAGAGCAAGTGGAGGATCATCCCCGTGATAAGATCATCCAAAAAAAATCTTCTGCCCATCTGCTGTGGAGGAAATGAGTTCACAGCGGCCCCCTATCGTTATCTGCAGCAGCGCTCGCTTCCTGCTCGCACCTTCCTCTTTTGGCAGCATGCGCTCCCAGTTCCCAGTCAGACCAGTACCCGTGTGCCAGGCCGGGCCTACGACCTCCATTATACATGACTGGAGGTTATAACCACAGGATATTAGGGGGTCATCTCACTTCAAAGCGCTGCGAGCTGCGCCTGGCGGGGAACGTGGAAGCCGCCGGTTACCATTCCAGGTCCCCGATTCAAGATTTCCAGCTGCAGCAGCTTCCTTCGATGGCCGCGCCGTGCGGGACCCCGTCCCGTGATTGGCAGCTACGGTTTTGGGTTGCTCCAAATTTGTACAGACAGAGGTAGCACAGGACCCCTGTGTCTGCACCGTATACGTCCAGCTGAATGTGGCACACCCGCTCCTGTTTAAGGAGACTCCATTTACAAAAGCAAAAGATGGCGGCCATACCTCAGTACAGATGAGGCAATTACTTAAAGGGGTTGTCTCACTTCATTGATTCATCTTCCCTCAGTCCTGTTTTCTTGGTTTCACTTTGAATTCAGAGGCGTGTTTACTGGCTTCCATTAGGCTGCAGTAGAAGCCAGGTCTGTAGCTATAGCAACCAGTGCTGGCAGCCTATCAGGAGAGATCCAACAGGTCTGTAGCTATAGCGACCTGATGCAGCCCATACAAGAGGGATATCTAGGAATAGGTAGGACACGGTTAATGGACACATATTGCAAAGTGGTTTGTTTTTGCAAGATCTGGAACATAAAAAGCAGCAATCCCTGTAGTGAGACAACCCCTTTAAAGAGCAATTCCCTGGAATATACCTATGAGGGGGCAGTGGTCTCACATGCAAGAATAATATAGGTGAAGCTGCGTGTATAATGCTATTCCTGGTTAGGAGGACTTCATTTGCAAAGGCAAAGATGATTACCTGTGTAAATTAAGAAATGGCAATTCCATCATTTTTATGTAAGAGGGGGCAAAGGACCCGCCTGCAAGAAGAATATCTGTGCAGCTGCATGTAGCGTGCTATCCATGAATAAGAGGGCTTCATTTACTAACGCGAATATTGTTGCCACAACTCAGTACAGATAAGGCAATTGCTTAAAGTGCAATTCTCTAAAATATACTAAGGAGAAGGCAGAGGACTTGCATGCAATAGCAGTCAATGGCGTCCCCCGCTTTAGCACGCGTGCGGCGGCTATGGCGTCCCCGCTTAGATACGTGCGGTGGCCTATGGCGTCCCCCGCTTTAGTATACGTGCGGCGGCCTATGGCGTCCCCCGCTTTAGCACGCGTGCGGCGGCCTATGGCGTCCCCCGCTTTAGCACGCGTGCGGCGGCCTATGGCGTCCCCCGCTTTAGCACGCGTGCGGCGGCCTATGGCGTCCCCCGCTTTAGCACGCGTGCGGCGGCCTATGGGTCCCCGCTTTAGCACGCGTGCGGCGGCCTATGGCGTCCCCGCTTTAGCACGCGTGCGGCGGCCTATGGCGTCCCCGCTTTAGCACGCGTGCGGCGGCTATGGCGTCCCCCCGCTTTAGCACGAGTGCGGCGGCCTATGGCGTCCCCGCTTTAGCACGCGTGCGGCGGCCTATGGCGTCCCCCGCTTTAGCACGCGTGCGGCGGCCTATGGCGTCCCCCGCTTTAGGACGCGTGCGGCGGCCTATGGCGTCCCCCGCTTTCGCAGGCGTGCGGCGGACTATGGCGTCCCCCGCTTTAGCACGCGTGCGGCGGCTATGGCGTCCCCGCTTTAGCACGCGTGCGGCGGCTATGGCGTCCCCCGCTTTAGCACGCGTGCGGCGGCTATGGCGTCCCCCGCTTTAGCACGCGTGCGGCGGCCTATGGGCGTCCCCCGCTTTAGCACGCGTGACGCGGCCTATGGGGGGGGGGGGCCCGTCCCACGCTTTAGCACGCGTGCGGCGGCCTATGGCGTCCCCCGATTTAGCACGCGTGCGGCGGCCTATGGCGTCCCCCGCTTTAGCACGCGTGCGGCGGCCTATGGCGGTCCCGCTTTAGCACGCGTGCGGCGGCCTATTGGCGTCCCCCCGCTTTAGCACGCGTGCGGCGGCCTATGGCGTCCCCCGCTTTAGCACGCGTGCGGCGGCCTATGGCGTCCCCCGCTTTAGTATACGTGCGGCGGCCTATGGCGTCCCCCGCTTTAGTATACGTGCGGCGGCCTATGGCGTCCCCCGCTTTAGTATACGTGCGGCGGCCTATGGCGTCCCCCGCTTTAGTATACGTGCGGCGGCCTATGGCGTCCCCCGCTTTAGTATATGTGCGGCGGCCTATGGCGTCCCCCGCTTTAGTATACGTGCGGCGGCCTATGGCGTCCCCCACTTTAGTATACGTGCGGCGGCCTATGGCGTCCCCCACTTTAGTATACGTGCGGCGGCTATGGCGTCCCCACTTTAGTATACGTGCGGCAGCAAATGGTGTCCCCACTTTAGTATACGTGCGGCGGCAAATGGCGTCCCCACTTTAGTATACGTGCGGCGGCAAATGGCGTCCCCACTTTAGTATACGTGCGGCGGCAAATGGCGTCCCCACTTTAGTATACGTGCGGCAGCAAATGGTGTCCCCACTTTAGTATACGTGCGGCAGCAAATGGTGTCCCCACTTTAGTATACGTGCGGCGGCCTATGGCGTCCCCACTTTAGTATACGTGCGGCGGCCTATGGCGTCCCCACTTTAGTATACGTGCGGCAGCATGTTGCTGCAATATACTGTGGCCTAGTTTATAAAGATGGCTGCCACACCCCAGTCCAGACTGGGCAAATACACAAACAGCAATCCCCTAATACACATGTAGAAGAGGCACCGAGTCTTTGAGTTGCTGCATGGGCTATGCTCACCTCTGGTTTTAAAGGCAATTATAGCTCCTTGGCACAGGTGAGGCAATTGCATAACTAGCAACTCCCTAAATCCATGTGTTAGTGGAATCGTACCTTTTATGATCACTCCAACTAAGACTTTGTCTTTAGGAATCCAGCAGAAGGATTAAGGCACCGTTCACACTGGCCATTCCGGTGGCTCCTTGCCTTATGGCGGCTGCGCTGCATGGATTCCATCACTTCATGCAGCTGAGGGGCAGGAGGAAGTCTCACCTCGTAGGTGCAGCACTGGAGGAGTAACGCAGGGAGTGCAGCACACGAGATGCTAAATATGAAGCTTCCATACCAAACATACCTATGTGCCTGGTGGAGGGGGAAGGGGCGATGAAGCACAGGTGAGCACCTTCCTTTGCACCTATATGAACATGCTAATTAAATGAAAATGAAACCCATCTGTTCGGGTGACAACGGATTGAGGGTGAGTGGAGGTTTCAGTTCATCATTGAAGGCGTTCCGCCGCCGGTTACCTACAGACGGTTGAATGACTGAAGATACTGTTCTCTTTATATCGCTTTATCCTACTACAAAGCTGTACTGGGGCTGGAACCTATAGCACTGCTCATCCTGAGCTTCCTGGTTCATGAATGGAGTTCAAGTGCAGTAAAGACTGATACTTAAAAAAAAAAAAATAAATAAACCCTACAATCTTCTATTCCACTTCAGTAAGGTGAGGTATACATGACGATTCTGGCCCCCAGTGGAGGTGATTCCTGGGCCCCACCAGTGGAACTGATTTTTTGGGCCCAAACCAGTGGGAGTGATTCCTGGGCCCCCCCCCAGGGGAAATGTTTCCGGGGGCCCCCAAGGGAGCGATTCCTGGGCCCCACCAGGGGGGAGGGATTCCGGGGGGCCCCCCAGGGGGAGTGATTCCGGGGGGCCCCCACCGTGGAGCTGATTCCGGGGGGCCCCCACCAAGGGAGTGTTTCCCGGGGCCCCACCAGTGGAGCTATGTTTGGGGGCCCACCAGTGGAGATGTTCTTGGGGCCCCCCAGTGGAGATGTTTTGGGGCCCCCCAGGGGGATTGGGTTCTTGGGGCTACCAGGGGGAGGTTTTTCTTGGGGCCCCCAAAGGAGATGATTATTGGGGCCCCCCCCAAATGGGATGATTCTTGGGGCCCCCCAATGGAGATGATTCTTGGGGTCCCCCCCCAATGGAGATGATTTTTGGGGTGCCACCAATGGAGGGATGATTCTTGGGGCCCCCCCCCCCCAGTGGGATGATTCTTGGGGCTCCACCAGGGGGAGAGGGGATTCTTGGGGCCCCCCCAGTGGAGATTTGTTTTGGGGGGCCCGCCCCCCCCCAGTGGAGATGATTTTTTGGGGTGCCACCAGTGGGGAATGTTTTCCTTGGGGCCCACCATGGATTTAAATTTCCCTTGGGGGCTCCCCAGTGGAGATGATTCTTTGGGGGCTCCCCACCTTTTGGAGATGGATTCTTGGGGGCGCCCACCCCGGGTGGTGTTTTAGGGGGCGCCACCAGGGGAGATTTTTTGGGGGGGTTTTCCACCGGGTTGATTTTTGGGGGTCCCCCCAGTGGGAGTTATTTTCTTCGGGCCTCCACCGTGGGGGTTTGATTCTTGGGGGTCCACCAGTGGAGGGATGTTTTCTTTGGGCTTTTCCACAGTGGGTGGATTTCTTGGGCTCCACCATGGAATAATTTCTTGGGGCCCCACGGGGAGGTTGATTTTGGGGGGCCCACCCCGGGGAGTTGTTCTTGGGGCCCCCCACAAGTGGAGAGATTTTTGGGGCCCCCATTTTTGGGAAATTTTTATCTTGGGGGGCCCCAAACCCAGTGGACTTTGTGGGGACACAAGAAATCCCCTCCACGGTGGGGCCCCCAAAGTACCCCAGCTCCACGGGTTTTGGGGCCCCAAGGGGAAAATTTGCCTCAAAGGTGGAAAAGCCCAATTTTAACTTCCCACTGGTGGTGCCCCCAAAAATTTCTCTCCAGGGGTGGGGACCCCAATAAACCCGCTTTCCCCCCCCTGGGGCCCCCCCAAAAATTTTCGTCCCATGGTGGAGCCCCGAGAATCATTCCATTTGCCTAAATAAAATCAACTCCACTGGTGGGCCCCAAAAAATCAACTCCCACTGGTTACCTCAATTTCAACTCCATTGGGGCCCCAGGGAATCAAATAATGGGGGCCCCCCCCCAAGAAATCAGCTCACTGGTTTGGGCCCCCCAAAAATCCCCAAAAGCTCCACTGGTGGCCCCCGGGAAAAATCAAAACTCCCCCCACGGTTGGGGGGGGCCCCAGCCCACTGGTGGGCCCCAAAGACAAGGTCCCATGGGGAGCCCCAAGAATCAGTCCACGGGTGGGGGCCCAAGAAACCAACTTTCCCCTGGGGGGGGCCCCCAAGAAAATCACTCCCCCTGGTGGGCCCCAAGGAAACAGCTCCACGGTGGGCCAAAATCACCGCCCCCGGGGGGGGGGCCCAAGAATCACCGCCACTGGTGGAGCCCCAAGAATCACCCCCCCCCCACTGGTGGGGGCCCCCAAGAATCACCCCCCCACGGTGGAGCCCCGAAATCTTTCTCCCTGGTGGCCCCCGGGAAAAATTATCTCCACGGGGTGGGCCCCAAGAATCAACTCCACTGGTTGGGCCCCCAAAAATTTTAACCCACTGGTGGGGCCCCAAAAAAATTCAACTCCAATGGTGGGCCCCAAAATTTCACCTAAATGGTGGGCCCCAAGAATCACCTCCAATTGGTGGGCCCCAAGAATCACCTCCAATGGGGGCCCCAAGAATAAACGGGGCATGGTGGGCCCCCGAGAATCACCCCCCCCACTGGGGGGGCCCGAGAATCCCCCTCACTGGTGGGCCCCCGAAAAAATCCCCCTCCACTGGGGGGCCCCCCGAGAAACCCCCCCCACTGGGGGGCCCCGAGAATCACCCCCCCCACTGGGGCCCAAGAATCCCTCCGGTGGGGGCCCCCAAGTTTTTCATCTCCTGGTGGGGGGCCCAAGAATAAATCTCCGCTGGTGGCCCCCCAAGAAAATCAGCTCCCCTGGGGGCCCCCAAGAATCATCTCCCTGGTCCCCCCCCAAAAGAATGGGGCCCCGCGGTGAGCCCAAAACTATCCCCAGGCGGGGCCCCAGCACCCCCCGTCCAAAACCATATACCCGCTGGGGGGACTATCCGGTGCCTTTTTAAAATTTTTTAAATTGGATTTGCCAGTCCGGCGCCGCCATTTGGGTCGTCAGCCTCTCCTTTCCCCCGGCCCGGGTAAAGCTGGGCGGGTCACTGGGGCCCAAAGGGAAATTTTTTGTGGGGGGGGGTTGGGACCGGCCCCTTTTTTCCATGTGGCTTTTTTAGGAGCGGAAGGACATTTGAAAATCTGTAGAATACAATCAGTAGATACCCGGGGCCTGTTGTGGAGGAAGGGAAAGCGCGGGGGCAACCCCGGGTTGGGGGGGAAGGGGCCTGCACCAGCGCCGAGGACGAGGAAACCGAGCGAGATAATCAGGGGAAGATCACACCATTCATGCTGCACACTAAGGCCGCAGATAAGACCCGCCACATTGTGCTGCGAGCCGCATATTCCCCATAGATGGGGCACGGACAAACCCCCCCAATTTTCTCGGGGCCTGCGAAAAAAACTTCCCTATTCATCGGGCCCCCCAGGGCTGGGGGGAGACTTTAGGGGTGCACAGTCCCCCCGGGGGAAGCAGCACTCAGCCCCCCCCTAAAAGAAGCTTAAAGGAGTCGTCTCACTACAGGGATCGCTGCTTTTTATGTGAATGATTTTTTGCAAAAAAAAAGTCCACTTTACAATAGTTCCTTTAAAACAGTTTCCTAACCCTATTCCTAGAATCCCCTTCTTGTATGGGCTGCATTGGGTTCTCGGTCGTTTTTTGTACAGACCTGTTTCAATCTCTACTTATGCCTGCCAGCGGGGTCGCTAAGCAACGACCTGTTCCTTCTCTCTGATAGGCTGCTGGGCCCCCACTGGTCGCAATGCTACCCTTTAATTTCCCCCTGATGGTTTTGAAAACCCACAGGTTTTTTAAGCCCTGTTCTTTTCCTGTGGCTGCCAGCACTGGTTGTATAGCTACAGCCTGGTAAAATCTCTCCTGATAGGCTGCCAGCATGGTCACTATAGTACAGCCCTGTTTTTTCTCCCGATAGGCGCCACCAATGGTCACTATGCACGACCTGTTCTTTTCTCTCCTGATAGGCTGCCAGCGCTGAACTATAGCTACAGACCGTTCAATCTCTCATGATAGGCTCCCCCAGCACTGGTTGTATGCTACGATCTTTTTTCTATTTCTCCCTGATAGGCTTGCCCGGCTGGACCTTGCTACGGGGACCTGTTCTCTTCTTAATATGTTCCCCGGCCGGGTTGTATAGCTACCGACCTGTTCTCTTTCTCCTGATAGGCTGCCAGCACTGGTCGCATAGGTACGACCTGTTTGATCTTCCCCTGATGGGGCTGCCACACGGGGCCCTAAGCTAAGACCTTTCCATTTTCCCCCTGATAGACTGCCGAAACTTTTTCTATGCAAAGACCTGTCTTCTCCTGCAGCCTATAGAAGCCAGTAACACGCACCTAAATTTTTCAAAGTGAAAACCAAGAAAAACAGGATGGGTTGAGAGAATTATTTTTAGTGAACAACCCCTTTTAACCCTTTTAATCTTCCATAGGTGGGAACAGTTAAAGGGTTTTTCCACTATTTGGCTATTTTTTCACACGGTTTAAATTTTGCGGGACGTTTTTTCGCCCAAACAATTACCCGTGTGTATGGGGGATGGGGCCCATTATTCAGGGGCGTTTTTTTTTCGCTGTGAATAATTGACATGTCATTATCTCCCCCTAGCGGATTGTGCGAGAGGGGACAGGCGCGAAATTGGGGCAGATATTGCAAAATAAGCCGGGGGTAAAATTTTGCGCTTTCTTGCAAAAACTGCACCACCTCTGTCACGGCTCGGCTACATTGAAATGCATGCAGTCATGTTTTTCGAATCCTGGACAACCCCTTTAATTATTACAAAGGATGACCCAGTAGTTCATGACAATAGAACTGTCCCTTTAAACTTTGCAACAATGTAGCAGAATTGGGTTTCCCATCCAGTACAGTTGCCAATTGATGTCTGTGTATCCATTGGTGTTTGCTTTGTAACCAGTATATACAGGAGGGGGTGAGTGGCGGTATTTGCATACATAATGTGCGTGGATAATGGCGGCTTTGTGTGTCGGCATCGCCAGTGTATACATAGCGGTGTTTTCTTCCATAATGCTGCGTATATATTTGTGTAAGTCCGGGTATAAATGCATCTGAAATCCCAGATATCATTGTCCTTGTGTCAATATTTTTCCGGAATCCTTTCACTGAAGCCTGATTTATGGCCAACTCCGAAATTTGTTCTTAAAAACTAATTTCCTTTGACATAATCAAAGCCAGCTGCTCGTTCTCTGTCTCTCTGCCAAAACAAACCTCTGTCTTTGTGACAGGCGATCCTCTGCTGCTTTATTGGGGCTCCGTTTTTAACACCCCTCAGTCTCCCCCTCTTCCGGACTTAGCATAGACAAACATACAAAAGTTTAACCCGCAGCGTCCATGTCTGACCAGGACAGACCCCCTGATATCAGGACCTGCCCCCCCACCGGCATCAGGAGAGGGGGCTGCACCCGCAAGACTTTATTGAAATCTACAGTTAATCTGAATTCTCTGGTTTGGAACAGTGAAGATAAATAGCAAAGGCTTATCTGCATGATGGGAGAGACTGCTCAGTATATTAAATGTGGGCCCCGGGGTTCCACAGGTTTGCTAAAAATGCCAAATAAATCAGCAACCCCTTTAAAATGTATAAAAAAGTAAACCCCTAAATCTGTCCCTATGTACAAAAATATTTAACTACTATAAACTGCCCCCTTTGTACGGATTAAACTACTATAATATGCCCCTATTAAAGAAAATTTAACTACTATAATACTGCCGTCTATGTACAAAATAAAAACTACTAAAATATGCCCCTTTGTACAAGAAAAAAACTACTATAAAATGCCCCTATGTATAAAAAATATAACTACTATAAAATGCTCCATGTACAAGAATATAACTACTATTCTGCTCCTATGTATAAGAATTTAATCTTAATACTATCCTATGTACAAAAAAAAAATTTAACACTATAATACTGCCTTATGTAAAGAATTAACTCTTAATACTGCCCTATGTACAAAATATAAATACTTTATACTGCTCCCATTACAAGAATATAATACTATAATAAATGCCCCTATGTATAAGAATTTTAACCTACTATAATACTACCCCTATGTACAAGAATATAACTTCTTTAATAATTGTCCTATGTACAAGAATATAACTACTATAATACTGCCCCTATTTACAAGAATATAACTACTATAATACTGCTCCCTATGTACAAGAATATAACTGCTATAATACTGCCCCTATGTACAAGAATATAACTACTATAACACTGCTCCTATGTACAAGAATATAACTACTATAATACTGCTCCCTATGTACAAGAATATAAGCTACATAATACTGCCTATGTACAAGAATATAACTACATAATTACTGCTCCTATGTACAAGAATTTAACTACTTTAATACTTCCTCCTATGTACAAGATGTTAAGTTCTATAATACTGCCCCTATGTACAAGAATATAACTACTATAATACTGCCCCCTAGTAACAAGAAAAATAACTATATAAAAACTGCCCCTATTTTACAAGAATATAACTACTATAATACTGCCCTCTATGTACAAGAATATAACTACTATAATACTGCTCCTATGTACAAGAATATAACTACTATAATACTGCCCCCTATGTACAAGAATATAATTACTATAATACTGCCCCTATGTACAAGAATATAACTACTATAATACTGCCCCCTATGTACAAGAATATAACTACTATAATACTGCCCCTATGTACAAGAATATAACTACTATAACACTGCCCCTATGTACAAGAATATAACTACTATAATACTGCCCTATGTACAAGAATATAACTACTATAATACTGCTCCTATGTACAAGAATATAACTACTATAATACTGCTCCTATGTACAAGAAAATTACTATAATACTACATCTATGTACAAGGAAAGGTTACCTCCCACATATTCATCCCCTTCTACCGTACATAGGGGACTAGTAGCTGTATATAATGGGTTTTACATTGACCTCAAAAGATTATGAAAAATCCAGTGTGAAATAAAGTTCCCTTACAAAACACCAATGAGCTTCGCCCCCGTCCATCTTCTCGGCGCGGTAATTGACTCCGCTCTCCGCTCTTTAACGTCTTGTATGTTGTTGGCCTCTGGCAAAGGTTAGAGGGTTAATTTGTCTTACAGCCACTAATCCTTCTAGTTCCAGATATTTCATGTGTTTACAGCCCGAGGGGGGACATTTAGTCTGTATTATCGCCTCAGCGTCAAACCCCCCCCACCCCCCAGCGTCCGTTTAAATTGATATGTTGATAGGAAAATGTATTGGGGCTTGTCCTTTGGGACTCAGCATCTAATGCATTGTAGTCAACTTTAAAGGAACACAAGTTGAGCCCCGGCAATAAGTGTTCCACCATTCTCTGGCCCTCTTAGGGGTTTTTAGGCAATAATAGGGGGTCTCCAATTGGGAAACAGAATTCCCTTTTTGAGCCAAGGAACGAGTTGATGTCTCCATCACAAAGTCGTGATGTGTCCAATGGAATCCATGGATGGTCCATCGACATCTCAAGTTGTGTCTCAAGAAGGGTTTTCCTAAATGCACCATCTCTTTTAGGAGTTGTGGCTTTCCTTACCCCTGTTCCACGCTCATTTGAACCAGACTAACAAGGTCACAACCTCAACAGTTTGGCGTTTTGGGATTGCCATGGGCCCTTTTGGGTCCATTATGGTGGAAGCAATACGAAAAAAGCCAGATAGGTGCTCTCTGGGGTTTGGTCCACCTTCTCATCAGAGGGGCCTTGACCTGGAGGGTCAAGTGGTAGGACTCGCAGCAATTTTGGATAATATGTGTCACCCACACTTGATAGTGGAAGCCACGTAGTCCACCTCTTTGGCCATGACTATTACTTTCCTCCATAAATGCCCCAGAACTAGAGCACCTGGACTACAGATATTGCTTTGAGTCCTACCCATGGTTTGCTGAGGCTAGATACATGTCTACCCACCACATGGCAGATGTAACCACCAATCCCCCTTTTCAACATAAGGTGGACAAAGTCAGATGACCTACCTCTTCAGGCATTCCTAATGTTTGCCACTATAAATCCTACAAGATTCAGACCAACTAGACCCCAGATATATCTACTCAAAGTTTACCAAATCTGAAGACATAACTTTCCAAAAGGGTTATTGGTGGTAAAACCTTCTTGGTGTTAGCTGGAACCATCCACGAAGCCCTTTGTCCATTTCTATTGCTTGCTGTCATATATCCCCCAAGAGTCACATCAGTTGGGGACCTTCTTTGCCTGTTCCTATTACTGTCACCATAGATCCCCATCTGCCCAAGAGCCATATCAGTTGGGGTCTTCCATTAACCAGCCGACCCCAAATCCCAGTAAGAGGTTCCCAAATCTAAATACATGTTTTCCCACCAATCCCCTATTTCGACGATGAGATGGACCCAACCACTTCTTCGATTATTATTACTGACCATCATTAATACCCCTGGGCCCACCAATCAAAGAGCCATATCAGTTGGGGTCTTCCATTAACCAGCCGGACCAAGAGCCCTACTAAGAGGTTCCCAAATCCAGATACATGTTATCCTACCAATCCTTCATTATTAATACCCCTGGGCCCTACCAACCCAAGAGCCATATCAGTTGGGGTCTTCCATTAACCAGCCGACCCAAAGTCCCAGTAAGAGGTTCACAAATCCAGATACATGTTTTACCACCAATCCCCAATGTCGATGGCAAGGTGGATCCAGCCTCTTCTGTAATTGCTATTACTGACCATCATTTATACCCCTTGGCCCACCAACCCAAGAGCCATATCAGTTGTGGTCTTCCATTAACCAGAAGACCCCAAATCCCAGTAAGAGGATCCCAAATCTAAATACATGTTTTCCCACCAATCCCCTATTTCGACGATTAGGTGGACCCAACCACTTCTTCGATTATTATTACCGACCATCATTAATACCCCTGGGCCCACCAACCCAAGAGCCATATCAGTTGGGAGTCTTTCATTAACCAGATGACCTCAAGTCCCAGTAAGAGGCTCCCAAATCCATATACATGTTATCCCACCAGTCCTACAATATTAATAACCCCGGGCCCTACCAACCCAAGACCCATATCAGTTGGGGTCTTCCATTAACCATATGACCCTAAGTCCCAGTAAGAGGCTCCCAAATCCAGATACATGTTTTCCCACCAATCCCCAATGTCGATGGGACTGTGGATCCAGCCTCTTCTGTAATTCCTATTACTGACCATCATTAATACCCCTGGGCCCACCAACTCAAGAGCCGTATCAGTTGAGGTCTTCCATTAACCAGCCGGACCAAGACCCAGTAAGAGGCCCCCAAATCCAGATACATGTTATCCCACATCCTTCATTATTAATACCCCTGGGCCCTACCAACCCAAGACCCATATCAGTTGGGGTCTTCCATTAACCATATGACCCTAAGTTCCAATAAGAGGCTCTCAAATCCAGATACATGTTTTCCCACCAATCCCCAATGGCAAGGTGGATCCAGCCTCTTCTGTAATTATTACTGACCATCATTAATACCCCTGGGCCCACCAACTCAAGAGCCGTATCAGTTGTGGTCTTCCATAAACCAGCCAGATCAAGACCCAGTAAGAGGCTTCCAAATCCAGATACATGTTATCCCACCAATCGCTCATCATTAATACCCCATGGCTCACCAACCCAAGAGCCGTATCAGTTGGGGTCTTCCATTAACCAGCCGGACCAAGAACCAGTAAGAGGCTTCCAAATCCAGATACATGTTACCCCACCAATCACTCATCATTAATACCCCTGGGCCCACCAATCCAAGAGCCGTATCAGTTGGGGTCTTCCATTCACCAGCCGGACAAAGACCCAGTAAGAGGCTCCCAAATCCAGATACATGTTATCCCACCAATCGCTCATCATTAATACCCCTGGGCCCTACCAACCCAAGACCCATATCAGTTGGGGTCTTCCATTAACCATATGACCCCAAGTCCCAGTAAGAGGTTCCCAAATCCAGATACATGTCTTCCCACCAATCCCCTATTTTGACGCTGAGGTAGACCCAGCCTCTTCTGCCATTATTACTACTGACCATCATTAGACCATCATTAACACTCCTAAAAACCCAAGAGCCATATCAGTTGGGGTCTTCCATTAACCAGCCGGATCAAGACCCAGTAAGAGGCTCCCAAATCCAGATACATGTTATCCCACCAATCGCTCATCATTAATACCCCTGGGCCCTACCAACCCAAGAGTCATATCAGTTGGGGTCTTCCATTAACCAGATGACCCTAAGTCCCAGTAAGAGGTTCCCAAATCCAGATACATGTTACCCCACCAATCCCTCATTTCAGTGGTGAGAAGGACCCAGCCTCTTTGTCCTATTCCTATTACTGACCACCATCAATTCCCACTGGCCCAGACCCAACAATTTACCCTTTGGGATTCCGGGCTATACGACGACATTCAGGCAGTAAGGAGTTAAGCAGTGAAGCCACCAGGACTTGGAATACAGAACGGGTCCGACGAGCCAAAAATAAAAATTTCGAAGGTCAAGAAAACGCAAATAGCTTGTGGCCCATCCGACACCAGAGGAGAAAGAGCTTCTGGGAAAGGGAGGAAGTTTGCAATTTGCCCTTCGATCCCAGGTCTCTGTGCTCCACGGACATCTGTTTTCCTTATTGCACAGATGAGTTAGGGGTACGCGACTCGAGGGTTCACAAACTTCTGGCACGTCCTTCGCTGTGCAAAAAAATATTTCCAATTTTAGACATGAAATCAGCCCTTTGGTCCAGCGGCGACTGCAGAACAGAGGGAAATGTTTAATTTTCTGACGAGCAGAACCCGGCGGCTGCAATTACAATTATTCTAATGACATCAGCGATTCTGATAATTGCCTGTATATTGTGACTACACCTGGAGTTTCACTTATTACCCAGAAGGCCTTGCAGGTGGAAAGGAGCCGTTTTAGTAAATTTGTCTTAAAGGGGTTGTCTCGCTACATTGATTCCTCTTACCTCAGTCCTGTTTTCTTGGTTTCACTTTGAATTCAGGGACGTGTTTACCAACTTACACTAGGCTGCAGTAGAAGCCCGGTCTGTAGCTATAGCAACCAGTGCTGGCAGCCTATCAGGAGAGATCAAACAGGTCTGTAGCTATAGCAACCAGTGCTGACCACCTATCAGGAGAGATTGAACAGGTCTGTAGCTATAGCAACCAGTGCTGACAGCCTATCAGGAGATTTGAACAGGACTGTAGCTATAGCAACCAGTGCTGGCAGCCTATCAGGAGATTTGAACAGGACTGTAGCTATAGAAACCAGTGCTGGCAGTCTATTAGGAGAGATCAAACAGGTCTGTAGCTATAGCACCCAGTGCTGGCATCCTATCAGAAGATAGAGCAGGTCTGTAGCTATAGAAACCAGTGCTGGCAGCTGGCAGCTGGCGGCTGGAAGTGAAGCATGATGGGAAATAATTAAAATAATAAAATCCTTAAATTTTTCCATAAGGTTGGAACTTGTTTATTGTGCGAGATGAGTTGTGTTTTAATAGATCTGTTTTGATATATATATAATGTCTTGGAAACAATTTTTATTTGAGGGGAGGGGTGTTTTTTTTGGTTTTTTTTTAACAGCTTTGTAATAAAGGCATCTTTTTAAGGGGGGGGGGGGGGGGGTCAGTTGACAGTTCCGGCATATGTTTTTTTTATATTGTTTAATGATGTTCTCCATGGGGGGCGGGGGAGGGGGGGGGTGTCATTAGCATAATTTTATAGTGTTGGTCACTATGTACATAACAATATCAATGATGCAGCCTTTCTTTTCTTTATATTTTTTAAATAATAAAGCAAATTTAATTTTTTTGTCTTTTTTTAATGGCTTTTATACCAGTTTAAAAAGTTTCCCTACTGTCCCCCACTGTCCTACTGAGGAGTAGCATGGTGGCTCTCAGTGGTTAGCACAGTGCAGCGCTGAGACTAAGTGGTTATCACAGTGCAGCATGGTGGCTCAGTGGTTAGCATGGTGTAGCAGGGTGGCTCAGTGGATAGCCCAGTGCAGCCTGGCGGCTCAGTGGATAGCACCGTGGCTCAGTGGTTAGCACAGTGCAGCACAGTGACTCAGTGGTTATCAGAGTGCAGCACATAGCTCAGTGGTTATTACAGTGCAGCATACTTGCTCAATGGTTATCACAGTGCAGCACGGTGGCTCAGTGGTTATCACAGTGCAGAACAGTGGCTCAGTGGTTAGCAAAGTAGCTCAGAGGATAACAAAATGCAGCATGGTGACCCATTGGTTAGCACAGTGCAGCACAGTGGCTCAATAGTTAGCACGGTGGCTCAGTAGTTAGCACAGTGCTGCACCATGGCTAGTGGTTAGCACCGTGGCTCAGTGGTTAGAACAGTGCTGCACAGTGGCTCAGTGGTTAGCACCGTGGCTCAGTGGTTAGCACAGTACAGCTCGGTGGCTCAGTGGTTAGCACAGTGCAGCACGGTGGCTCAGTGGTTAGCACTGTGGCTCAGGGGTTAGCACAGTACAGCTCGGTGGCTCAGTGGTGAGCACAGTGCAGCACAGTGACTCAGTGGTTAGCATGATGCAGTATAGTGGCTCAGTAGTTGGCACAGTGCAGCTCAGTGGCACATACATTGCTCATGGGACCACCACTGACCTCAGCAATCAAGTAACAGCACAGTGGCAGATGAGTACCTTTATATTATTATTTGTTATTATTACAAGACGGGGGGGGGTAGGGTGGTTTCAAACAGTTGGTGAACCCCTTTTATTAGCTATTTTATTATATATTTTTTTATTCACATTTTTTATATGTTAATCGATTTTTTTAAAATTATTTTAGACCTTTTTTAGATATTTTAAAACATTTTTATATCTTATTTTTCATATATATTTTTTTATTTTATACCTTTTTTATTTAGATTTTTCAGTTTTAGATTTTTCTAGATTTCAGACCTTTTTAGATTTTTTTTTCTCATATTTTATTTTTTAGACCTTTTTTTTTAAATTTTATATCTGTTTTTGTGATTACTCCTAGAATACTTCTCCTCATGCCCCTTGACTGCCATGACAACCTCTCGCCACCCTGCAATCGCTGCATATGGGTATCAATGATGTGACAGAGGGAGCCCCCTCCCCTGTGTAACCACTTATATGCCACGAGTTCTATTCATGAACATTTAGGGCTTGTCCCCACGGCACAGGTTATTGGTCGATTTTTTTCAGATGGTTTGCGGTTTTACAAAACGTCTGAAAAGCAACAAGCAACGCTCCCCCATAGACTTCAATGGAAAATCCACCAAACAGTTTTTGACGCCGCCGGCGGTCCGAAAAAATTAGAACATGTTCATTCTTCCGTCCGGTAGGTGCAAAGAGGGACGGCTTGAAACCACAGACAAAAGACGCCCCCCCCCCCCCCACCACGTGCCAAAAACAGGTCAAATACCGGTCGGGAAAACACAGCCTTGGGGGTTAAATGCCTGATACTGGATGTTGCAGCCAGGGCCGCCGTAAAGGCAGTACAGGTGGTACTGCTGTACGGGGCCCGGTGAAACAAGGAGGCCCGCTGCAAGCGAATAGCGCACACTGCACGGCGCAGCCGACCGTCGTGTTCTCCATAGGGCCTAGCGGCACTACTGAGAGGGGGCCGGCACTGCTGTTGTTGTTTGGCAATATTGGTCTAGATATACTGGTTTCATCAGTAGCATGATAGTGGTGGTATTTGCCGGCCCGCACAACATAGCTCCCAACTTTTAGAGATTGCAAAGAGGGACACATCGGGTCACGCCTCTAACCACGCCCACACACATGACATCACACAAAGACACACCTCTAACCACGCCCAAATACATACATGCCAAATTTTTAGATGGCCAAAAAGGGACACATTTTCAGGATTGCATTGTATCCAATGATGAAATATTAAGTTATTATGTAATAAACAGGAGGCAATCAGGTACTTTTTAAAGCAGGATAACCAGTTTATTGATGCAAATCTATTTCCCAAATTAAAAAGAGGGACATTTATAGAGCTAAGAGGGACAGAGGGACCAGGGTTAAAAATAGGGACTGCCCCTCCGAAATAAGGACAGTTGGGAGGTATGGCGCACAATACGGATAAACTGTATGTTGTAAAATTCAACAAGAACGAAATCCAAAAACAATGGCGCGATTGCATTTTTTTTCTGGGGGCGGGGTGATGGGGTTGTTGGGGCGGGGCAATGGGATTGTTGGGGGCAGGGTTTGCGGGGGGCTCAGACGTTTCAGCTGTATGTCTATAAATTTCTGTTGGCGGCCCTGGTTGCAGCGGGTTGTGAGTTGCAGATTACAGATAACACCTGCTGCTTATGGCGCGGGTCTGACCCGTCACTGTGCCATAATTATGTAGACAGCGGATGTCATGAAGGGACTAGTAAGCACTGAATTCTGGATCTATTTTTTTTATGTACCGCCAAACAGTGCTCATGTGTAAAAATTCCCTTAAAGGGGTTGTCTCACTACAGGGATCGCTGCTTTTTATGTTAAAGATCTTGTAAAAACAAGTCACTTTGCAATATGTGTCCATTAACCGTGTCCTACCTATTCCTAGATATCCCCTCTTGTATGGGCTGCATCAGCTCCTCAGGTCGCTATAGCTACAGACCTGTCCGATCTCTTCTGATAGGCTGCCAGCACTGGTCGCTATAGCTACAGACCTGTTCGATCTCTCCTGATAGGCTGCCAGCACTGGTTGCTATAGCTACAGACCTGTTCGATCTCTACTGATAGGCTACCAGCACTGGTTGCTATAGCTACAGACCTGGTCACTCTCTCATGATAGGGTGCCAGCACTGGGGCTATATACAACTTTTTTATCTCCTGTAGGCGCCGCCTGGTCGCTATAGTACAGACCTGTTTATCTCCCTGATGGC
>JAODAL010015947.1:0-82186 GCA_025379985.1 Phyllomedusa bahiana | reverse complement strand
AACTCATGGGGATGATACCAAAAAAGATATATGACTAAATTATAATAATAAGTAAACAATACTGTCCCCTCTAAACTCCCCAAACCCAAAAAGTTTCTCAATCTAAAAGTCTCCACACTTAAAAGAAAACACTCGCAAGACTCGTTCAGTCGCTCAAAATGCTCAGCTTTAAACCTTTCCCACACTGCTGTTTGGCTGTGCTGCAAACTCTCCTTCAGAAGCAAAAAAAAAGGAAAAAAAAAAAAAGAAAAAAAAGGAAAAAAAAAAAGGTCTTACTTTGCTTCAGTTGAGATCAATTCATATGATTCCACTATAAAAAAGACACTGAAAAATGGCATCCATGAGATGCAAAGCATAAACCAGGCTTCTCGGCCTTTGGGCTAATATCAAGTGTAGTACTGTCTAGTATTGGACTTGTTTACCTGGGTCCCAGAGTACCTCCTTCAGACCTTTTCTTTGCTGGCGGTTTTGTAAATGCCGATCTTGACTTTCCTGAAGCGTGTGAAAAGCCTTTTGGACTAAGGCTTCTCCAAAGTGGAAATGCTGAACATTTAGGCATTTGTTTACAGGGATCTTTTACATTACCTTTGCTTCCATCAGTGCCTGATGAAGGTATTTGGAAGTCATGAAGATGGCAAGATCTGATTTACCCTTTGCTTGTTTTGTAGGAAACTGCCTGATTTGAAAAGAGAAATGATGGACGTGGTTTCCATGCAGAACCCTCATATCCATGGCAAAGACATTATTGCCTTCCTGAAGCATTATTGTTCAGTAGTGAGGAACCTCACCCATATCCTAAATGGCCATGGTTTCTAGACTGGAAAGTGGTAATTAATAGTTAGGTTTAACAACTCAACCCGACCTCCAAAGATGGTCTCAATCAACTGCTGCAGTCATTTTTCATCAGCAAATCCCCATGTCTCATCTTCTACCTGGACATGCCACAAATCTTCCCAAAATGCAGCAAGAAAGGACATAAAATGAAGTACTGTAAGGAGGAAGGATGCAAGATTTGTTGGGTAGCAGACCTTGATCTCAAGGACTACCTTAAAGTGCAATTATCTGTGGATTAGGAGCCCATAGAAATAAGGACTGCCGAAAGAGGGAAACAACTTGAGCCTTGGTTGCTGCAAAGGTACCAGCCAGTGTAGACCCAGCTCCAACCCTGCTTTGGCACCAGCCCCAACATCTCCTAATCCAAAGAAGAAAAAGAAAAAATAGAGGACCCTTGCTCCTGCCATAACCCTTCTTTCCCCTCCAAAGTCATATCTTTTACTCTCCAAATGGTCTCAGAGGTCTAGTCCCCTGTCCATGCCCAAACCTCCCACCCTAATCACCAGCTCCAGAGAGTGGTCCTGAAGACCCCTACCATTACTGTAGACCCACTGCTTGAAGAATTTTCCAGTTCTTGATCCCCCAAGTGGAAAGGAAAGGGAGAGACAGCCCTTCAACCGATTCCAGAAGTCATCCCTCTGCCGGATGTTGACTATTCGGCTGTCACTACCCAGGCAAATGAGCATACAGCGGGCCATCTTTGCAAGTGACTCTGAGGGACTCCCTGCCTCCATCTCCACTGTATACTGCCACGGTGTGTCTGGGTTATCTGCCTCGTCTTCCTCATCTCCCTCTACCTCCTCTGGCTGCTCCTTCTCCTGCACTCCAGTCACCTGGGTAGAAAAAACACTCATTTCACCAGACACTGCTTGTGCCTCAATGTCCTCCTCCTCCTTCTTCTCCAGTTCAGTCCCCACCAGACTCAGGTGGCCGTGAGATTTAGTCGCCACGTCTCCAGTCCCCTGACCAGACAGATTTGCAGCATCTGTTCCAGGACATGAAGCACTGGAATGACGTTCATCCCATACTCCAGGCGACTGACAAATATCGTGGCCTTCTCAAAGGGCCTGACCAAACTGCAGGTGTCACGCATGAGCTGCCACTGGCTGACATCGAAATTACACCAGGGAGTACTCTTGTCTGCTTGGATCATCAAGAAGTCATGAATGGCCTTTCTGTTCATAGAGTCGGTCCAACATATGGAGGCCGGGATTCCAACGGGTAGAAATGTCGCATATCAGCCTATGTTGGGGAGATCGTTCTCCCGCTGCAGCTCAATGAGGTGTGCTTGGTGCTCTAAGAATGGCTGAAGTGCATGCACAGTTTACTGGTCATTTTTAAAATGTCTTGCAGATGGGTGGAAGACTTGAGGAACCGTTTGACAACCATATTGAACACGTGCGCCATGCAGGGTGCATGGCTCAGCCCTCCTTGGCGCAGCGCAGACACCATGTTCCTTTCATTGTCTGTCACCATGGTTCTGATTTTCAGTTGTCGCGGAGAATGCCACGAGTCGATTTTGTCTTGCATGACACAGAGCAGTTCCTCTCCTGTGTGACTTCGTTCGCCCAGGCAAACCAGGTGTAGAACTGCATGACACCACCGTGCCCTGCACATGTGGTATGCTGGAGGAGCAGTAAGGCTTGTGGAGGCTGAGATGGTGGAGGAGGTGGACATTGGCGTTTGACAACGTGAATGAGAAAACAGTGTCTCCTGTCCAAGTTGCTGGTGTGGCTGGGCAGGAAGCACATTCACCCAGTGGGCCGTAAAGGACATGTACTGGCCCTGACCGTAGTTACAGCTCCACACGTCTGCGCTGTCATACACTTTGAAAGACACCGATAGGCTCAAGGACTGGCCCACCTTCTCTTCTACATATTTATGCAGGGCTGGTACTGCCTTTTTCTAAAAGAAATGACGGCTTGGGACTCTGAAGAAATGACGGTTCGGCACAAGCCATGAGTTCTCTGAATGGTGCAGAGTTCACCACTTGGAAAGGGAGAGACTGTAGTACCACCAACTTGGACAGGAGCATGGTCAGCTTCTGCGCCTTAGGATGGCTGGACACATAATGCTGTCTCTTGGCAATTGCCTCGGTGAACTACTGCTGGCACCATGAGTGGCGAGGAGCAGGAGCATCTGGACCAATAGATGATAGGAAAAACAAACAGCTCCCTTCAGCAGAGGTGGTGGAGCCTTGACTGCCTGAAATGGCATGCATGACACTAGGTGCTGCTGCTGTTGCTGCGGCAGGATGGACCACTATATCTGAGACACGTTTCTCCCAGGCCACTGAAAGGTGATGCTGCATATGTTGATGCAGGGCCGTGGTGCCAACGTTAGGTCCCTGGCCAAGCTTAATTTTCTGCCCACAGATTCTACATATAGCCGTGTTCGCCTCCTCCTGTGTCTTGGCAATAAATTGCCACACCGCCGACTAAGTAATTTTACCACCAATGCTCCACACTGACTGACTGCTACCACCACTGCCTCAGTGAGCCCCTGTGCCGCTACTTTCTGGGCCAGAAGGGACTTGCGGAGAGGGTGGTCTATCCCGTGGTTGTTTGGCTCCCGACCATGCACTGCTGCCATCCTGCTGGTTACCGGCCACACTACCGACTTGCTGGCTGCACCACTGCCTGATGTGCAAGCTGCCTCCCTCTTCTCCCAACGATGATGATGAAGCCCTTACTTCACCTGGCTCGAAAGAGCAATCAGCTACATCGTTATTGATTAGTGTCTTGGTGTACAGAGCCTGACTGCTCATGACATAACCCTCCATGCCACTCTCCACATCACTACTAGAGATTGGCGAATTGATTCTAACGAAGTGGAATTCATTTAGAATTTCAGGAAAACTTCGGTTCGGAACGAAGTCGAACTTTAGAGTACTTCGCGTGAACGAAGTGTGCTTTTGATTGATAAAATGGCTGCGAGCACATGGCGTTACATGGGGCAAAGAACTCTGGGAGGAAGAAGGGCATAGCCTGCATAACATGTGCAGACATGAAGCCAATCAGAGACCGGCGGGATTCTGTGACGTTACCGCACTATATAAGTCCAGGCGCGACGCTGGGAGCTCATACCGCTCTCACTGTACTTATCAGGGAAGGTGCTGCCGCGGCTGCTTATGATAGCTGATACTAAAGAACTCATTTTTATACAGCGATTTTTGGGGGGTGTCTCAGCTTGTCTCAGAGATTGCTTCTCTTAACGTTCTATTTCTGATTTTGTGGGGTATTGGATCTGAAGTCCAGTGTGTGTCCAGTGCAGCTGCATATACATTTTAATGCTATCTGCTCACAGCATATTGAATATCCAAGGGTGATCTAAGCCTGTTCCTGTTGTATTCATTTAAAGAAACAGCGTTTTTACAATACAAATACCACTTCATTTTTGGCTGCTCAATTCTTTTGCGCAATTTACATCCAGGGGTTAATTAAGCGTTGTTCTGCTGCTGTGGTCACTAAAAGAAACCGTTTATTTCACCGCCAAAAAAGACATTTTTCCTGTAGCATAATTCACAAGCAAAGGTTAATTAAAAGTTTTCCTTTTGTTGTGTAGCGTAAAAAAACACGCCATTGTAACACGCTACAAAGCTCGTAGTTTTTGGTTGCACAATTCTTTTGCGTAATTTACATCCAGGGGTTAATTAAGCGTTGTTCTGCTGCTGTGGTGACTAAAAGAAACCGTTTATTTCACTGCCAAAAAATATATTTTTCCTGCAGCATAATTCATAATTGAAGGTTAATTACAAGTTTTTCTCTTGTTGTGTAGCGTAAAATACACGCCATTGTAACACGCTACAAAGCTGGTAGTTTTTGGCTGCTCAATTCTTTTGCGCAATTTACATCCAAGGGTTAACTAAGTATTTTTCTGCAGCTGTACTCAGTAAAAGAAACTTTGTTTTTCACCGTCACAGAAGAAATTCTGTAGCATAATTTATATCCGATGGTTAATTAAGCCTGTTTGTGCTGTTATATTCAGTAAATTACACAGAGTTTTTAAACGGCACATACAAGTAAAGTTTTCCTGCCCATTTGTGGAGCTCAAGTTATATCCCAGGGTTAACAAGCTTCTTCGTGGGTTCATTTGTCATCAACTACAGGGTGTGTATTTATCATATACATATATCTTCATCAAACAGTGTCTGTACATTTTAAAACAAACAGTATGTCAGACAGAGAGGTGGCAGGCTCTTCACCTGCGATTAGGCAGAGGCACAAACATTCCTGGAGCAGGTCCAGGTCGCTGCACAGCAAGGGGACATCGCAGCAGGGGTCACTCTGTGAGGCCACAACTGCCGCTGTCATCTAGCGGCCGTGTGCTGACTAGCAACCCAAAGGTTCTTGATTGGTTGACTAGGTCATCCACTTCCACCCAGATGACATCAGAAAACCCCAGCCAACAGTCGGTGGGAATGTCAGACACAACCCTTAGTTGGCATGGCCTGGGAGCGGGTCAGCGGCCCTCACCTGTCCTCAACCCACCTCTGTCCCATCCTGTTCCCTCAGCCAGAGATCTACTTTGTAGTCTGGGCTCAGCGCCACTATATAGCTAGGATGAACAATTTGAAGAGGGCAGTCAGTAGCTACTTGGCAGCGAAGAAATGGGGCCAATATCCCCTGCTTCTTGCAGTAGGCGGCAAAATATAGATGTTGAGAGTGGCATGGGAGGTCATGTTATGAGGGGTCAGCCTCTGCATACCAAGACCGGTGATGAGGACAACTGAGGATGATGAAACACAAATAGATGATGATGTAGCCAACTGCACTTGGGAGCCGGGTGAGGCAAGGGCTTCATCATCGTCAGGAGAAGAGGGCGTCAGCTTGCGCATCAGGCAGCGGAGCAGCCAGCAAGTGGGTTGTGTGGTCGTGAGTCAGCAGGGTAGCAGCAGTGTGAGGTCGGGAGCCAAGCGGCCATGGGGTAAAAAACCTGCTTCGCAGGTCCAAGAAAGTAGTGGCAAAGGGGCTCAGCGAGGCAGCGGCGGTAGTAGTCAGCGATACTCGGCGGTGTGGCAGTTCTTTGCTAAGACACCGGAGGAGCCGAATATGGGTATATGTAGAATCTGTAAGCAGAAAGTGAAGCGTGGTCAGGGAGCTAACGTTGGCACCACGGCCCTGCGTCAACACATGCAGCGTCACCATCCGGTGGCCTGGGAGAAACGTGGCTCAGAAGTGGTGGTCCATCCTGCCGCCGCAGCAGCAGCAGCGCCCAGTGGCACGCATGCCATTGCATTCAGACAAGGCTCCACCACCTCTGCAGAAGGGAGCTGTTTCTCTTTGACATCATCTCCCGGTCCAGATGCTCCTGCTCCTCGCTACTCATGGCGCCAGCAGTCGTTCAGCGAGGCGATTGCAAAGAGACAACAGTATGCGTCCAACCATCCTAAGGTGCAGAAGCTTACCGTACTCCTGTCCAAGTTGTTGGTGCTGCAGTCCCTCCCTTTCCAAATGGTGGACTCTGCACCGTTCAGAGAACTAATGGCTTGTGCCGAGCCGAGATGGAGAGTTCCAAGCCGTAATTTCTTTTCCAAAAAGGCAGTACCAGCACATCATAAATATGTAGAACAGAAGGTGGGCCAGTCCTTGAGCTTATCGGTTTGTTCCAAGGTGCACGGCAGCGCAGACGTCTGGAGCTGTAACTACGGTCAGGGCCAGTACATGTCCTTTACGGCCCACTGGGTGAATGTGCTTCCGGCCCAGGCACACCAACAACTTGGACAGGAGACGCCGCTTTCTCCTCCACGTTGTCAAACTGCGGCTCCTGCACCAATGTCCGCCTCCTCCTCCTCCACCACCACCACCATCTCAGCCTCCACAAGTACTGCTCCATCATACCACATGTGTAGGGCACAGCGGTGTCACGCAGTTCTACACCTGGCTTGCCTCGGCGAACGAAGTCACACAGGGGAGGAACTGCTCCGCGTCATGCAGCAAGAAATCGATGTGTGGCTTTCTCCGCGCCAACTGCAAATTGGAACCATGGTGACGGACAATGGGAGGAACATGGTGTCCGCGCTGCAACTCGAGGAGGGATGGTCCATGCGCCATGCAGGGCGCAAGTGTTCAATCTGGTTGTGAAAAGGTTCCTGAAGTCTTCCACCGGTCTTCAGAAGATTTTGAAACTGGCCAGGAAACTGTGCATGCACTTCATCCATTCCTCCAAAGCCAGGAACACCCTCCTCGAGTTGCACGGCAGAACGGCCTCCCCCAACACACTCTGATATGCAATGTTTCCACCCGTTGGAATTCCAGCCTGCACATGTTGGACCGACTGTATGAACAGAGAAAGGCCATTAACGATTTTTTGATGATCCAGGCGGACAGGAGTACTCCCCTGTGTAACTTTGATGTCAGCCAGTGGCAGCTCATGCGTGACACCTGCCGTTTGTTGAGGCCATTCGATTAGGCCACGTTATTTGTCAGTCGCCAGGACTACAGGATAAATAACGTCATTCCACTGCTTCATGTCCTGGAACAGATACTGAAAAATCTGTCTGGGCAGGGGACTGGAGATGTGGCGACTACATCTCGAGGCCACATGAGTCCGCTGGGGACTGAAATGGAGGAGGAGGAGGAGGACATTGGAGCAGAAACATTGTCTGGTGAAATGAGTGGATTTTCTACCCAGGTGACAAGAGAGGAGGAGCAGGAGCAGCTGGAGGAGGTAGATGGAGATGAGGAAGACGAGGCAGATGACCCGCAAGCACCGTGGCAGTATACAGTGGAGATGAAGGCAGGGAGCCCCTCGGAGTCACTTGTGCAGATGGCCCGCAGCATGCTGATTTGCCTGGCTAGTGACAGCCGAATAGTCAGCATCCGGCAGAGGGATGACTTCTGGCTCTCCACCCTTTTGGACCCTCGCTACCGGTCCAAAATGGGAGACTTTTTCCCAGCTATTGAGTAGGAGGACATACTCAAATACTATAGGGAAATCCTCCGTAGTCAGTTTGGCCGCTGCCTATGTGCGGCATCGTCCCTCCTCTGACAGGTCTGACCGGGGGGTTCTTCAGCGCTCACGTACTACTGCCACGGTTTGCCGAGAAGGTGGGGTGGTCGGAGCAGTACCAGCTCCAATCAGCAGCAACCTAAGTCTGGAGTCACTGATGAGCAGTTTCCTTCACCCGCCTAGTGAGGAGGGCAGTCGCCAGCAGCAGCAGCAGGACCTGGAGCAGACCCTGAACTAACAGGTGGTGGCCTACTTGGACAGCACTCTGCCACCCCAGTTAGAAGATCCGCTGGACTACTGGGCAGCCAAACTGGATGTGTGGCCGCAACTTGCCGAGTTTGCAGTGGAGAAGCTGTCCTGCCCGGCCAGTAGTGTGGCATCAGAGCGGGTGTTCAGTGCGGCGGGGGCCATCGTTACCACAAGGAGAACCCGCCTTGTCCACGGGAAATGTGGAACGACTGAACCTTTGTCAAGATGAATCAGGCGTGGATCGGCCAGGATTTCCACACACCAATGCCTTAGGCGTCAGACTACATCAGCCATGACACCTCACCCAAACTGTGAGAAATGAGTCTGGGTTCAAACTACCTGCCTCAGCCACTATCTGATGCCGCCACCCGCCTGATGCCCACACATCTGCTGCCAGTTTCTCCATCTGCCACCAACCATCTTTACCAGGGACTGGTATTGCCACCCACCTCCACACTCTGTCATTGTGCCACTGTCTGACCTCATGCTGCTGCTGTGGCTGCTGTCGTGACCTCCACACTGTGTCATTGTCCCACTCTGTGGCCTACTCCTGTTTTTGCCACCTCCAGAATGTGATTGTGCCACTGTCTGACCTCATGCTGCTGCTGTGGCTGCTGCCGTGACCTACACACTCTGTCATTGTGCCACTGTCTGGCCTACTCCTGCAGTGGCTGCTGCCGTGACCTCCACACTGTGTCATTGTGCCACTCTCTGGCCTACTCCTGTTTTTTGCCAGCTCCAAAATGTGATTGTGCCACTGTCTGACCTCATGCTGCTGCTGTGGCTGCTGCCGTGACCTACACACTGTGTCATTGTCCCACTCTGTGGCCTACTCCTGTTTTTGCCACCTGCAGAATGTGATTGTGCCACTGCCTGACCTCATGCTGCTGCTGTGGCTGCTGCCGTGACCTCCACACTGTGTCATTGTCCCACTCTGTAGCTTACTCCCTGTTTTGCCACCTCCAGAATGTCATTGTGCCACTGTCTGACCTCATGCTGCTGCTGTGGCTGCTGCCGTGACCTACACACTGTGTCATTGTGCCACTGTCTGACCTCATGCTGCTGCTGTTGCTGCTGCCGTGACCTACACACTGTGTCATTGTGCCACTGTCTGACCTCATGCTGCTGCTGTGGCTGCTGCCGTGACCTACACACTCTGTCATTGTGCCACTGTCTGACCTCATGCTGCTGCTGAGGCTGATGCCGTGACCTACACACTCTGTCATTGTGCCACTGTCTGACCTCATGCTGCTGCTGTGGCTGCTGCCTTGGCCTACACACTGTGTCATTGTCCCACTCTGTGGCCTACTCCTGTTTTTGCCACCTCCAGAATGTGATTGTGCCACTGCCTGACCTCATGCTGCTGCTGTGGCTGCTGCCCTGACCTCCACACTCTGTCATTGTGCCACTCGGGTGGCCTACTCCTGTTCTTGCCACCTCCAGAATGTCATTGTGCCACTGTCTGACCTCATGCTGCTGCTGTGGCTGCTGCCGTGACCTCCACACTGTGTCATTGTGCCACTCTGTGGCCTATTCCTGTTTTTGCCACCTCCAGAATGTCATTGTGCCACTGTCTGACCTCATGCTGCTGTGGCTGCTGCCATCACCTCCCCATTCCACTGTCACTAATGTTGCCACCTGAGCTCTCAGCTGGTTTTTTTCCAGCTTTCTCTAGCATGACTTTATCAGGCAACATTCTCCGTTTCAGTTTTTTGTCAGTTTTTGCCTCTTAAGTGCCCTGGGAATTTTATAGTGAAGCGATTCTAAGAGCGGCGGCAGTCATGTGCGTGTCATACTAAAACACAACATTGTATGAAGACCAAACCAAGCTCCCTCTGCATATTTAAGCATGGCACAACGTTCTACAGCACCCTGCAGGCTCTGTGCAGCCTGGAAATAGCTGTTTTTTTAACGTGATTCGTCCCAAAGTAATTCGGAACGAAGTTATTTTTTGCCGAGAAATTCGCCGAAGTGAACGAAATTAATTTCTGGAAATTCGCCCATCGCTAGTTATAAGCCCCTCGCAGGTCCAATTTAGTAAATATCTTGACACCTCGTAGCCAATCAAAAAGCTCCGTGATCAGGGGCAGAGGATAGCGGTTCTTTACTGTGATCTTATTGAGCCCTTGATAGTCTATGCAAGGACGTAGGGTACCATCATTCTTAGCCACGAAAAAGAACCCGGCCCCAGCTGGAGAGGAGGACTTGCATATGAACCCCTTCTGGAGATTCTCCTTGATATAGGTAGACATAGCCAAGGTCTCAGGTACCGACAGAGGGTAAACCCTGCCCCATGGAGGAGACGTCCTGGGCAGAAGATCAATAGGACAGTCATATGGGCGATGGGGCGGCAATGTCTCAGCTTGCTTCTCGGAGAAGACGTCCGCAAAAGCTTGATACGGTGCGGGAAGGTCCGCCAGAGGCTTAGACGGTACTGGAGAAGCGGTAATCACCGGGCAAGGTGCCACCAAACAGCGGGACTGACACTCCGAACCCAAACTCAAGACTTCGCCTGTCTGACAGTTGAGCACGGGAGCATGGCGCTGCAACCACGGGAGACCCAGGAGAATGGATGAGGAAGAACAGGGTAGCACGTAAAATGCAAATCTCTCCTTGTGCAGGACCTCTACTTGTAGAACCAGAGGCTCAGTGCAGAACCGAATTGGATCCCTGAGAATCTCTCCACTGACAGAGGAGATGAGTAGGGGTTTCTCCAGGCGGATCACTGGGAGGTTATCCTGGGACACTAGGGCAGCGTCCAAGAAATTTCCAGCCGACCCAGAGTCCAGGAAAGCAGCAACGTGAAACTGGGAACCTGACCAAGTGCCGACGATCACGGGCATGGTCAGACGAGGAGAGGCCTTGCTCTCACCTAGGGACGCCTCTCCCACGTACCCTAGGTGCGCCCGTTTCCCGGACGCTGAGGACGCAGTGGGCAGGATCTGCGGAAATGGTCTGAACTGCCACAGTACAGACAAAGATTCTCCTCACGTCTTCTGGTTAGCTCTGGTGCAGACAAGTGGGCTCTATCTACTTCCATGGCCTCCTCGGCAGCAGGCAGAGAGGGCAACTGTGGCGGCCTTTGGAATACTGGAGCCAGACGAGGGAGACGACGGGGTCTAGTCTGTTCTCGTTCTTGCCGGAGCTCTTCCTGGCGTTCCGAGAAACGGATGTCAATCCGAGTGGCCAGGGAGATAAGGTCACTCAAGGAAGACGGGAGGTCCCGGGCGGACAGGGCATCCTTGATGCGGCTGGAGAGGCCCTTCTTGAAGGTGGCGGTCAACGCCGCTTCATTCCACGATAATTCGGAGGCCAAAGTTCGGAAACGTACTGCATAATCGCCTACAGATGAGTCCCCTTGGCGCAGGTTTAGCAAGGCGGTCTCGGCAGAAGAAACCCGGGCAGGTTCCTCGAAAACACTCCTGAACTCGGTGAGGAATGTAGCAAGGTTGGCCGTGATCAGGTTTTCCCTGTCCCAGAAGGGGGTAGCCCAGGACATTGATATCCCAGAAAGATGGCTGAGCACGAACGCAATTCGGTAGGTAATTGGTTACCCATTAATTCGATGTGCAGGGAGCATTGGGTGATAAAGCCCCTGCAAGCCTTGGAGTCCCCATAGAACTTAGATGGCATAGACTGACGGAGCCTAGGACCAGCGGTCGGAGCAGGAGCCGAAGGAGCAGCGGGAGCCACGGGAGCGGTTTGCTGCTGCTGAGCGGCCAGGAACTGCTTCATCATGGCAGAGAAATGGCTGAGTTGCTGGGCTTGCTGAGCGATCTGCTGCGACTGCTGAGCCACGATGGTGGTGAGGTCAGCGTCGGGCGGCAGAGGCACCTTGGCGGGAGCCATGGACGGATCTTACTGTCACAGTCGGAGATAGTGGATCCTCTGGACCACCGCAAGCGATGGCGTAAGCCACGCCAGGGAGCGGAATCTAACTAGGTCCCGGTTTTCACCAGAGCCAGCCGCAAAGCGGGATGGACTTGCTGCGGCTGGAGTCTACCAGGTCGCTACCCCTGACGTGACTTACTTGCGGAGGCAGCCGAGGTGTAGCGTGGTACAAAATTGTCAGGCAGGCTCGTTGTCGGGGACAGGCAGAAGGTCAGGACAGGCGGCTATGGTTCGTAGACGTGAACATGCAGAAGGTCAGGGCAGGCGGCAAGATTCGTGGTCGAGGAACGGAAGCAACGGTACGGTACACGGTAATCAGAACAAGGCTTAGGAATGCTTTCTCTATAGGCTATTGGCACTAAAGATCCAGCACAAGACTCAGGAAGAGGCAGGCTTAAATAAGGGCAGCGACCGGCAATACCCAATTACCGGGGCGCTGGCCCTTTAAATTTCACAGAGCCTGCGCGCACCCTAGGGTGCGGGGACGCACGCGCTGGGAGACTGGAGTTGCAGCAGGAGCACGGCCGGGTTTGTAGGCAAGGACCCGGCCGGCAGGGTGAGCGTGCCCGCTGCCCGACATGCGGGCGGCGGTGGCGCTCATGCAGGGATCACGGGTGTGCCTGTGACCCGGGACGGGGTTCGCAGGTCCACCAGTGACAGACGTCAATAGGGTCTTGAGAGTCTGGAAGGCATTCTCTTGGCGGTCGGACCATCTGATAGGCAGCTTTCTATTATAACTCTCTCTTGGGCAACAACGCAGGAGTTCTGTAAGCGGCTCAGCTTCTTGTGCAAAATGTGGGATAAAGTGGTGGTAATAGCCGGCAAAACACAGGAAGCTTCGGATCTCTTTCATGTTCTTGGAGTTTCCCAATTCTTGACTGCAGAGATTTTCTCTGTTTTTGGCTGGATCCCTGCAGCCTACAATGTGGCCTAGGTAGTTCACCTGTGGCTTAAGCAAATGGATTTGGAATGGTTTTATCTTCAAGCCATGCTCTATGAGTAGCTTGGAATACTTCAGCCAAGTGATGAAGATGTCCTATAAGTATGAGGGTACCCGATGATGTCATCTAGGTATAGTTGAACATTTTTTTGGTATCAAGTTTTTTTTTTTTTTTCACATGACCCAACATATCTCATCAGTCGTTGAAAACGTGGCAGGAGCGTTGCATAGCCAAAGGGCATACTGGTAAAAAACTGATATAAGCCAAAGAACTGGTGAATGTGTTTTTTCCTGATCCTCTGGAGCCATGGGGGGCCTGCCATTAACCTCTAGTGAGGTCAAGTGTAGAGAAATAGGCAGCGGCAGCCGAGTGCAGCTAATGGACTCTTCTTATGCGTGGGAGAGGGTACGATTCTTTTGGGTGATATTGTTCAATTTAGCGTTAGTCCACGCAGACAGAGGATGTTACCTTCTTTCTTTTCACCAGAAAACGATTGGTGCGGACCCAAGGACTTGACTCTCTTGAATCACGGGTGTCTTTCATTTCTTTAAGTAATTTTTTTACTTGTTGGTAGTGGCAGGAGGGATAGGGCTTTTCTTTGATGTGAGGATGGTTACCAGTATGATATGGTTGTTGGATTAGCTGGTTTGCCACAAATCCAGGAATGTTTAGTGAAGGCCTGGGAATGACGTTTGGCGACTTTATGGACACCGTTGACATGCTCAATGGGAGTGTTGGCATCACCGATGTTCAGTTCATCCCACCAGACGGTCGTACAGGAACTTGTCCATTTGAGACTGTAACAATGCTTCTGGCAGTTTTTACAAGGGGATGTCCAAATTAATGGACTGAGTCAATCAGAGCTTCGTAGTCAGCCATTGTCATTCAGGTCACGCGACTCGGCAACTAGACCAGTTTCACTTTGGAGCCAGAACGATGGCGGGATATTTTTGGTAAGGACTCGGCTAAATCTCTCCTCTGTGGTTGGTGAACTTCTGTGGGCGAGTGAGCGCTCTAATGGTCTTTTGCACTACATTGCCTTGTAATGGGTAGGAGGAGAAACAGAGGTCAATGAGGCATGCAAGGCATTTCAACAAACTCTCAGAATACACATTGGCGGAATTTACGTTCATGCCTACACTATGGCTTGTACTAATACCTCAGACTCAGTCTCTATAACAATCACATGGCAATTTACGATCACCGATTTGCAGAGTAGGCCCTCCAGTAGCCTATTGAACCTATATCCGAACCCTCCCATGCCCGCTACAAGATTTCACCACGTGCCGGCCACCAATTCTCTGGGAATATGTACCGCGGGCGATCAGGCACCTTACAACCCTCACAGTTTTAAGAGGGCCCTGAAAATACAATTCTTCTCGGTCTGGCCACAGATCCTAACTGCTATCACACACATTCTGTCACTCCCTGCACTTGGGCACTCAACAGGCACTTATCTGTATATAGACTGTACTGTCAGGGTGGCCAGTTTCATCCATTTTTCATGTAAACAACCCCTATTTATGAAACATGGCTGACCATTGGTTAAAACTTGTCACTTCTTCGTGATGTTTCACCCATACCCTTATGATTTGTTAAGCTCTCTCACGAGCAGGGCCCTCACACCCTTGTTTCTAATTTGTAAAGTACCTTTTAATGTGTTATGACTAGTATGTTTACTTGAATTTGTAAAGTGCTGCGGACTATGTTGGCGCTATAGAAATAAAGATTATTATTATTATTATTAATTGAGGAATGGGCTGACCATTACTAGCAATCAACTGGACTTTAGCCTTGTCAGCCAATTTCAATACACGGGGGTCTTGAAATGGCGGTGACCTGGGAACCGGTGTCAACAAAAGTTTCAAGGGGAACACCATCAATCCATACAGTTACTTGCGGGCATTTGTAAAAACCTCGAAAACCTCTGCGATTTTCTTTCTGAGGCCTTTGGCTTACCTTCCCGAGGGTGGCCCTTGGACTCCGGAGGTTATCCCGTTTTAACTGATAAAAACTGACGTCTTTAGGATATGTTCCATACCGGTGACATTAATGCAGTAGGGATTGTTCGCGCTTCTTGAAAACTTGCTGGCGGTGGCCATTGTCTGTTTGGGACGATTGGGATGTTGGGCTCTGGAGACAATGGGCCAATGCAGAAGACTCACGGGATGATGAGGAGGAATGTCCCCCCTCCTCTTTTAAGCATGGCTTAATCTCTTTAAAGATGGCCAATTTAAAGATACCACTACTTGTGAAGTGTATCCTGAGTAATCGGTGGTGCTAACAGGTGTAGATGCTTGTGCTCAGCTTGGGTGGTTGCATTTAGGTAACACGAGAGCGTAATGAAGGTGTAACAGAAAACTTCACCAGCCATATTTGAGGGGAATAAGAGTAGGGTATAGTTGGTGCATGGTGAATCAATTTTATAACCGTAGTGCCAGTGCTTAAAATCAAGAATGTCAAGTTAGGGTTTTGTGCTGCTAACATCGTATGACTCTGGGATGGCCTAGAGTCCTCACTTTTTATGAATCTGTCGGTAATAATACTTCAGCAGCGATAAGGGTTAGGTGGTCAAACTTGGCTCAGTGCTAGTATGCAGATTGTTAAGAAGCGAGTGTGCGTAATTCGCAGTGTTTCACTGGTTTCTGTTGTCCTGGTCATAAAATTTTAACCCTCACCTCTGTAGGCGACTGGACTCAAATTCTTACGGTAGACGGTTTGAGGTCTGCACTGAAACTGATTTTTCAGCTGGCTGGCCAGGAATCCGCACTTCTTGAGCAGCTGGGACCTTCTAGCTTGTCCTTGAAGCAAATTGTTACTTGCTGAGTAGGACGAATGTGAGTCAAGTTCAAGGGTATGAAGAATTTTCTCTCTTAAGGCAGCAAAAGTGTTGGGGTTCCCCCCCTTTAATTGGAAGATGGAGGTTCCTATGAGAGAATGTTTAGACCAGTAGCAGCAACTGTAGCGGGAGACCAAACATTGGCGGCTGCATCCTGGGAGTGGATGCAGGAATGCACTGGTAGATGTTGAGGCAGGACTGCTGGAGACAGTTGATCAATAGCTTGAGGAGTAGACATTTTTGCAATAAATGGTACACTGTCCCTTTTTTTTTAAAAAAAAAATTTTTGCGCCTTTCTCTTTAAGAAATTCAAAAATGGCGCAGGAGTACAGTCTCTTGAAAATCTTTATCTTGAGTATCTCAATAAAAATGAAAAGGGCACTTATCTGGCAGCTGATGAGATGGAGATGCGGGTTATATGCAGCAGAATGCAGGCTGGGCGGTGTACAGCTAGCGGTGGAAGGCAGGCAAAGGCTGGCTAGAGATGAATGGAGATTCAGGAGTGAGGATAGCGGGAGTAGCGTTGACAGCGCTGAGGTAGTGATGGTAACGCTGGGGTTAGTATGGCAACGCCTGGAGGCAGCTCGGTTTTGCTGGAGGTTCCGGGTACTGTGATGCAGTTACAAATCAGAAGACACTGCAGGTGGGCGGGGCTTGAGCGCTTGGTGAGTACAGGCAGAGCTACAGTTAAATTAACCCCTTGTTGGCTGCTCCGGCGGCGGAAACACAGAGAAAATGGTGCACAAAATGTATAATTAATAAAAAAATAATATTTAAAAGAAAAAAAAACATGACACATAAGCAGACTCTGGGCATCAATCATCCTGTTACTTATAGTTCTCGTAAAGGCACACAAGATAAGCCTGTTTGTAGACGCCAAAAAGAAGCAGTTGTCATACCCTGTGAGTGATGATAATTAGTGTTGAGCGATTACGTTGGCTATCGACATCGGGCGATAGTCGATAGTCGGCCACCATCGATTTGTTTTTCGATTAGTGGAGAGTCGTTTATGAGCGAAGACCATTAAAGATATGCGGAGAGCAACAACACCTTCATTATTACACCCAAACAGGGGCGGAGAGCTGGAGATTACATCTACAACAGTTCTCATAATGGATACGTGCTGCATCTTAGGCAACACTCTTAGGTTCATAAAGCCACAGGAATAAAAAAAAAACACACACATTCACTATCCCTCGTCTTGTTACCACAAGCATGACCTTAAAACTGCATCACCACAATATTTAAAAAGTGACAGAAGGCAGTATGATTTTGATACCATCCATCTTACTTGAACTGTACATTGACTATCCCTGTTCCTGGAACGCAGCATTGAGCCCAAACCTGCATGACCCCCAGATTTTAAAAGTGCCGGAAAATGGGAGTCTTTTCAAACCCACTCATTTAGTTTCACTGGACATTGACTATACTGTCATGGGCACAGCATGAGCCAAACCTGCATGACCCCCACATTTAAAAAGTGACGGAAAAAGGAGTCTTTCAACCACCATTTTAGTTTCACATTTTAGTTTCACTGGACATTGACTATACCTGTCCTGGGCCACAGCATGAGCCCCAAAACTGCATGTCCCCCCACATTTAAAAAGTGCGGAAGAAAAGGAGTCTTTCAACCACATTTTAGTTTCACTGGACAAATGACTATTAACCTGCTCCTGGGCACAGCATGAGCCCCAAACCTGCAATGCACCCGCAGTATTTAAAAAGTGCCTCGGAAAAGGAGTCTTTCAACCACATTTTAGTTGAATGGACATTACTATACCTGTCCTGGGCCACGCCTGAGTCCTCAAACCTGCATGACCCCCTCATTTAAAAAGTGCCGGAGGGAAGGAGTTCTTTCAACAACATTTTAGTTTGAACGGACATTGACATACCTAGTCCTGAGTCCACAGCATGAGGCCCCAAAAACCTGTCTCGAACCCCAGATTTAAAAAAGTGACACGGAAAAAGGAGTCATTTTTCAACCAATTTTAGGTTTTCATGGACATTGACTATACTGTCCTGGGCCACAGCATGAGCCCCAAACCCTGCGATGACACAGATTTAAAAAGTGCCGGAAAAAGGGTTTTCAACACCATTTTAGTTTCACTGGCACTGACTATATCTGTCCTGGGCCACAGCATTGAACCAGGGCGAAGTTACCAGTGGGTGCGGGGTGAGAGGCCAGGCTGGCGCTCCGGTATCTATTACATCGCAGGTTAAAATGCCTGATGACGCAGTCAATGAAAACTGTCGTGCTGAAGCAGAGTGCGAAGCGGAAGTGTGTGAATCCTGCCTTCCTCCAGTACTACAGGTCAATACCTGGGTAGCGCTTGCCCCCTCCGTATGTGTGTGGACAATTGAGCACTTTACGTTGGTGAATACTGGTGGTTATCGCTCTGTTACACCCAGGTGCCCCTTTATGTTGGCATTCTTTTTTCATTTTACTTCAACGTTGGATGGAGGAAATGGTCTCTGTACTTTGTTCCTCTGTCCGTGCTCTCATACTCCATGTCCTCTGAATAACCTACATCTGGTCAAGTTTTCCGGTACCTCCCTGTGTACCAAATTCAGAGGAATTTGTTTTTTTAAAGCTATTTTGTACATGCAGTTTTTTAGTACTCTTAATTCTAGAAAACACACTTTTTAAAATCGGATGGGTAATCCACCATCCCTTTGTTCTCTTTTTTCATTGAATTAAATGGGTTGTCTAATAAAGGGATTGAGGCTATGTTAAAGATCTTGCTCAAAAAGTCATTTTGCATTATCGTGTTCCATTAACAAGTGTCCTACCTATTCTTGTTTGACAGCACCATCACCATTGAGCCAATCTTTGACTATTGTTGTAAGAAACAAATGTCTGTTAGAAACAACATTTTTTGAAATAGGACCTGTAGTATAAGGACTGCTCTGTCACAGCAAAATGCCTCCACAAAATCAAAGCATGACCATATGAAGACACCTTTGGGACAATTTGTGAAGAACAAATGTCTGTTAGAAACAACATTTTTTAGAATAGGACCTGTAGTATTGATGCATCGTCACAGCAAAATACCCAAAAAAATTCAAAAACATGACCCTTGAGGCCACTTTTGACAATTGTGAATGAACAAATGTCTATTAGAAACAACATTTTTTAGAAATAGGTCCTGTAGTATTGCTGCATTTCCAAAGCTCAGCAATGACCCAAAAATAATATCAATATGACTTCTCAGCCACTGTTAAAATTGGGAAGGAGAAATGCCACTTTAGAAGCACATTTCTGTTCCAATGGACCATGAATTATTGCTGTATTCTCACAGCAACAATGACCCAAAAAAATGTAAATATGACTTCTCAGCACTGTTAAAAATAGTGAAGGAGAATAATGCCACTTAGAAGCACATTCTGTTTCCAAAGGAACCATGATTATTGCTGTATCTCACACGCACTAGTCCCAAAATATTTATAAATATTGACTTCTCAGCCATCTGTTAAAAATTGTGAGGCAACATTGACCCCAATACCTTGGACAATGTGGAAAAATTCTAAAGATGAAGTTAGTAAATGGAAATATGGTTTTGTCATGGAACCTTTTTGTTCCTCACAGCCAAAACCCTGCAAAATGAACTGTTGGAAATTGAGAATAAATACGTGCAGTAAGAAATGATCATTTTTAAAAAATAAGTTTTGTCAAAGAGCACATTTTCTTGTATTGGCAGAGGATTTGAAGTAGACCCAGCAACTAATCGGTGACCTTCGGCAATAGGGCCACAACACATCAGAGATCAGCCTGATTCATCTTGATGAAAGTCAAACGTCCACATTATCTGTGGAAAGCCGGATGATTTGTCTTAATGACTCCTCCGGCGTGCTGAAGGTTCGCTCAGGATATGACGCTGGCTGCTGGGAGGACAACACCTCTATGGCGCGTGGCGAGCCAGCTCGGGGTACATTTCGTCCATTTGGGATACCAGAGTTTTTGGGTCCGGAACTACAATACAAAAACATCGGTTTGAGAGCAGATAGTCGTGTGCACCATGATTTAGAGGTCTCTGGATGTTGTATTGTGGCCTGCATTGCGATGCGTTAGGCACGGTGGTAAATTTAAGATTGCCAGAGGTCACCCATCTAGGTTCTGCCAACCTTGCTGCTGCTGCGCTGCTGCCACTTCGGCTACCTTGGCACTTTACTGCTGTCAGTCGTGGCGCTTGTTCCACCGTTGACATCTTGCAAGAACGTGAAGCTGGGACGCAACAGATGTCTCCAGTTGATCAATCAGCAATAGTCTCCATTTCCTGCAATTTTACTCTCTATTTGGGTGGTTGAAGGGGGAGTGCTGAGTTTTGTTTTGTACCGGGGATCAGGAGGGTGGCCCAGAACCTAGTAACTGTTGTTCATTTTGATTGGCTTAATGCGAGGTATGTTGGAGGAAATGGAGGGATCCAAGCACTCAATGTGAGAGATGGGAGCTTGGTTCCAAAGCCTCTGGGTTGAGGGCCACTAGCAAAATCATCTTACTCAACTGCCTCAAATTCAAGCCAAACTCTTTCCAAGGCAGGGACGTCGGTGTCTAGGATACTTCCTCCTCTCCTCACTTCCTGGCACAGATTCACACAGCCCTGACTTGCCTAGATGATGCACCTGAGAGCTGAGGTGCCGACCTTGAACTAGCTCTGGACCCTGAAACCACTGCCTAACGAAGACGATAAATTAGATAGAAAACGTCGGGCCTTGTGGATTGACGGAGAGAAAGGATCCGTGTATGCATCTGTCGCTGGCGGGATCCTGATGTTTCAGAGTGTCAACGATCGTTCAGAACTAAGATACCACATTGCTCATGCTGACAAGGGCATCGTTCGGCCCCCCACTGACACATTTTGGTGTCTTCTTAAAATCTGGCAAGGATGGTTCAGAGCTGTTTACTCTGCCTCCACTCTCGGGTGGCTCAACACCCGAGGTCCGCACTGTGCTTGTCAGGCCATGTGTCACTTCGTACTGCGTAATGGCATTGCGCTGCTCCCACAATCGCTGGAGCATGTGGGAGGGGTGGATATTCCAGTGTGTTGCAGTTCACAAAGAGATGGTTGACGGGGAGGCCGATACTGACGCTGCAACGCAGCAGGCGGGACGAAGCAGGGTGCGAAGGTGGATGTGACGAACACTCAGGACACTGTGCCTTCTTCAGCCAGCGCAGTCCAGACACCGGAGTAAGCTCTTTA
Source organism: Phyllomedusa bahiana (assembly GCA_025379985.1). Lineage (NCBI taxonomy): Eukaryota > Metazoa > Chordata > Amphibia > Anura > Hylidae > Phyllomedusa > Phyllomedusa bahiana. The sequence goes on along the minus strand of JAODAL010015947.1, from coordinate 61,283 downwards.
GCAATTCGCTGGAAAGTCAAGGTTCATGACATGTGCCAGGCAAGGGATGTGCTCCAGCCTACCGATTCTTAAAGGGCTAGCCAGCAGATTTTGGCCGTTATCGCACTCCACCTTGCCTGGCGCAAGGTTCTTGTCACCAGCCAGCGCTTCGGGTCTTTGTTGCGGAGAGCCGTCCAAGCTCCTGATCCTGTGTGTGGACGGTTCTCAAGGCAGAATTAATTTCATACACGGGCTGGTGTTTGGGCACGTGAAGCCACCATGAGCGACCTTGGTGGAAAGCGGCCCTGACATCCCTGCACTTTGACGAGCGGGGGTGCGCCGAACCTGAGAGACCCCGTCACACCCAGAGACATCCCCCTGCTCACCGTGAGCTGTCAGCGTATAGCCGGCCTCTGGCCAGTGCTTACTAGTCCATGTGTCGGTGGTGAGATGGACTTTTCGGACACAGATGGCCAGACAAGCGCTTGAAATTTTAAATGACACGGGCGCTGGCCAGGGCAGGGACGGCTTTTCTGGCAAAAGAAATGCTTTGCTCAGCATCTGGAATTGGGGCAGGGCAGGCGAGGGCATGCACGTGGCGGAAACCCATCTGTGTTCCACCAGACGGAAAAAGGCAACATTTTCAGGCCAAAAGCCTGGCCAATGCTCCGACATTCAGGCTTTTGGCTTTGGGATGGTTTGGGTTTGTTTTTAAAGTGTTTTTCTGCTACCAAACTGAAGACAGAAGGCTGGCTGCTAGATGGCGCTGGACGGCGTGCAGGTCATAACCTGGCGGAGGAGAAGGGTAGTATGGGTTCTTCTGGTGGGTGGTCGGGTACTTGGGCGACGGTGGAGGCTGAAAGACGCGGCTGATCCCTGATCATGACTCTGGGAGAGACATGGGCTGCTGAGGGAACGCCTTGGTGGTGGCGGCGGAGGGGAGGAGGAGGCGGGAGACAGAGGGTGTGGATGTGGTGACAGTGGTCTGGGGCCCTGCTCGGTCTGGCCTTTTTTTGGCCCTGTGTTCCTCCATTTCAACTCATGATTGCTGCATGGGATTGGACATGTTGGTGGTGGTTAACCACTTAATAGGTTCTTGCCTCTACTTATGCGTTTACGGCAAAGGCGGTATGGGACATCGTCTGGGTGAATCAGGAGCGCTTGCTCAAAGAGGCCCATGCTTGAGAGGTTAGGACATTTTTGATGGCGATAGTGAGGGGAGTGGGGTTTGCGCTGACCGTGGCTGGCTGGAACTCAATCTAGCGGATTCTAGACGACCGCGCCTCTCCCTTTTTGTGGCGGGACCTGTATTGACACTTACCCCATCGTCTTTACTCACTCAGTCCAATGAGTGAAGCGCTTCGCAAGCAAATTCTGAGGAAAAGACCAGATGGTCCGCAGATGTCGTCATCATCATCATCATCCACTACAGGTGATTGGTCGTCATGACTTTCTGCATCCAGAAGACGCGCGGGTACCAAGCGAAGGGGCACTGCAGGCGTTGCCGACCGCCAGGATTTTTTTGCCGATTGCCAGCTTCCTTTACCTCTCTGATGGCATCAGTAACTGGGCGTCAGAGCAGATAAATCATCTCTTGATCTTTTAAAAGATATGCCTTATGACCCCAACCGCATTTTGTCATCAAAGAGGTCTTCAGACAAAGGATTATCCACAGTGGATGGGTACACGAGTTGACATTTGGGCTGCTTCATGTTGGACAGTGCTGATGTGCTGTTGCGACATTTGTGGGGCCGTGACTGCAGAGGGACGAGGAGGTAAGACTGCTAGATGCAGGTTTGCTTTAACCACCTGAAGGACTCAGTTTTGCGCGATGTTCGTTACTTAGATTTCAAGGGCTCCTGTCCTAGCGATGACAGGCTCTGACGGTCTGCAACTGACGATCCGACTGGAATTGCGTGTTGTCGCCAGCACTGGAAGGAGCACTTCTTCTCGTACCTCTACCTCCATGTGCTAACCCCCTCTTTGCTCGTTACCACCTGCATTTCGCTCCATGTTAGAAATATTAAAAATTTGAGAAGGTATGGATTAGTTTTGGAAAATGTCCTCTTATTTAAAAGACGGAAATCACAGCTATTCTCATATCCCTCGTAATCAAACAAAATCTGCTGGATTCAAAATTTAATGCAAGGTGTCTATCAACAAATCTGGACTGGGCAAAAAGTCTCAAAAAACACGTATTTGTTATGTTTTCGTATAAATTACATATATTTTTTGCACCTTTCAATTCACCTGTGGTGACTATAGAATTGCTGTTTTAAGATTTACTGTGGATTGCTGTGTCAATGAACAAAGCTGGGTGCGCAAAAGTCAAAAATCACGTATCTGTTATGTGTTCGTTATAATACACAGTATTTTTTGACCTTTCAATCACCTTGTGGTGACTATAGAATTGCTGTTTTAAGATTTTCGTGGATGCTGGTCAAGAACAAAGTGGGTGCGCATAAAGTCAAAAAAAGTATCTGTTTTGTTTTCGTATATTTACTCGGTAGTTTTTGCACCTTTCAATTCACCTGTGGTGACTATAGAATTGCTGTTTTTAAGATTTTATGATGCGAAGCTCGTCAATGATCAAAGCTGGGTGCGCAAAAGTCATAAAAAAACAGTATCGGTCATGTTTTCGTATAATACATCGGTTATTTTTTGCACCTTTCAATTCACCTGTGGTGACTATAGAATTTGCTGTTTTAAGTTTTACGTGGATTGCGCGTCAATGAACAAGCTGGAGTGCGAAAAGTCATAAAAACACGTATTGTTCTGTTTTGTATATACACGGTATTTTTGCACCTTTCAATTTCACCTGTTGGTGACTATAGAATTGCTGTTTGAAGATTTACGTGGGAAGCTGCGGTAATGATCAAAGCCTGGGTGCGCAAAAAGTCAAAAAACACGTATCTGTTATGTTTTCGTATAATACACAGTATTTTTTGCACTTTCCAATTCACCTGTGGGTGACTATAGAATTGCTGTTTTAAGATTTGGTGGATGCTGCAGGTCAATGAACAAAGCTGTGGGCGCAAAAAGTCCAAAAAAACACGTATCTGTTATGTTTTGTATTAATACCGGTATTTTTTGCACCATTTCAATTACCTGTGGTGATATAGAATTGCTGTTATAAGATTTACGGGGGATGCTGCGTCAAATGAACAAGCTGGGTGCGACAAAAAGGCAAAAAACCACGTATTTTATGTTTTTCGTATAATACACGGTATTTTTTGCAACTTTCAATTCACCTGTGGTGTCTATAGATATTTGCCTGCTGTTTTAAGATTTACGTGGAATGCTGCGTCAGATGAACAAAGCTGGGGTGCGCACACAAAAGTCAAAAAACACGTTTGTTGTTATGCTTTTTCGTATAATACAACGGTATTTTTTGCACATGTCAATTCACTGTGGTGTGGACTATAGAATTGCTTTTTAACATTTACGTGGAAGCTGGCTTCAATGAACAAAGCTGGGGTTGGGCAAAAAGCAAAAAAACACGTATCTGTCTATGTTGTGAATAAGTACGTTTATTTTTTGCACCTTTCATTTCAAACCTGTGAGTGAACTATGAATTGCTGTTTTAAGATTTACGGTGAGGATGCTGCGTCAATGAATAAAGCTGGGTGCGCAAAAGTCAAAACAAACACGTATCTGTTATGTTTTCATATAACACGGTCGTATTTTTTGCACCTTTCAATTCACCTGTGGTGATATAGAATTGCTGTTGAAGATTTACGTGGATGCTGCAGTCAATGAACAAAGCTTGGGTGCGCAAAAGTCAAAAAAACACGTATCTGTTATGTTTTTCGTATAATACACGGTATTTTTTGCCACCGTTCAATTCACCTGTGGTGACTATAGAATTGCTGTTTTAAGATTTTTACGTGGAAGCTGCGTCAATGAACATAGCTGGGTGAGCAAAGTCAAAAAACATGTATCTCGTTTTGTTTTCCGTTCAATACCGGTATTTTTTGCACCTTTCAATTTCACCTGGGCGTGACTATAGGAATACTGCTCTTTTAAGATTTACGTGGATGCTGCGTCAATGAACATAAAGCTGGGGTGCGCAAAAAGTCCAAGAAACTCGTATCTGTTATGTTTTCGTATAATACCGGTATTTTTTGCACCTTTCAATTCTACCTGTGGTTGACTATAGAATTGCTGTTTTTATGATTTACGTGGGGAAGCGCGGTCAATGAACAAGCTGGGTGCGCAAAAGTCAAAAAACACGTATTGTTTATGTTTTCGTATAATACCGGTTTATTTTTTGCACCATTTTCAATTCACTTGTGGTGACTATGGAATTGCTGTTTAAGATTTACGTGCGATGCTGCGTCCCAATGACAAATCTGGGTGCGCAAAAGTCAAAAAAAATCCACGTATCTGTTATGTTTTGTATAATACACGGTATTTTTTGCACCTTTCAATTCACCGGTGGTGACTATTAGAATTGCTGTTTTAAGATTTACGTTGGATGCTGCGTCAATGAACAAAAGAATGGTGTCGCAAAAGTCAAAAAACACGTTAACTGTTATGTTTTCGTTATATAATACCGTATTTTTTGCACCTTTCCAATTCACCTGTGGGGTACTATAGAAATTGCTGTTTTAAGATTTACGTGGATGCTGCGTCAATGAACAAAGCTGGGTGCGCAAAAGTCAAAAAACACGTTATTTGTTATGTTTTCGTTATAATACTCCGGGGTATTTTTTGCACTTTCAATTCACTGTGGTATGACTATAGAATTGCTGTTGTAAGATTTAGTGTGGGGTGCTGCAGTCAATGAACAAAGCTGGATGCGGCAAATAGTCAAAAAACACGTATTGTTATGTTTTGTATGATACACGGTTTTTTCTGCACCTGTCAATTCACTGTGGTGACTATAGAATTGCTGTTTTAAGATTTACTGGTAGCTGCGTATGAAAAAAAGCTGGTGTGCGCAAAAGTTACAAAAAAATACGTATCTGTTATGTTTTACGGTATAATACACGGTATTTTTATGCTCCTTTCAATTCACCTGTGGTGACTATAGAATCTGTGTTTTAGATTTACGGTGGATTGCTGCGTCAAATGAACCCAAAGTGGGTGCGCTAAAAGTCAAAAATACGTATTGTTATGTTAGCGTATAATACTCGGTATTTTTTGACCTTTCAATTTACTGTGGTGACTATAGAATTGCCTGTTTAAGATTACGTGGATGCTGCCGTTAATGAACAAAGCTGGGAGTGCGCAAAAAGTCAAAAAACACGTATTCTGTTATGGTTTCGTATAATACACGTATTTTTTGCACATTTCAATTCACCTGGGGGTGACTATAGAATTCGCTGTTTTAAGATTTTCGTGGAAGCCTGCGTCAATGAACAAAGCTGGGTGCGCAGAAGTCAAAAAACACGTATTCTGTTATGTTTTCGTATAATAACGGATTTTTTGCACCTTTCAAGTCACCTTGTGGTGACTATAGGAATTGCAGTTTTACGATTTACGTGGATGCTGCGGTCAATGAACAAAGATGGGTGCGCAAAAGTCAAAAAACAACGTATCCTGTTATGTTTTGTATGATACACGTATTTTTGGGCAAACAGACAACCTGTGCTGGACTAAACAAGATTGCTGGATTGTTAATTTAAACTGCAAGGTGGATATTATCAAACACAGGGTGGATGGTAAATTGAAAATGAATACCTAACTGAAATGTATGCATTGATTATATAAGTGGAGTTTTTGCACTAACAAAGAGACCTGCTGTTACATAGAATGATGTGTATCCAATATAAGTTCAGGCTGCAAATATCCAGGAAATATTTCAATAGCAAACTGTTAATAATAAAGATATTGCAGTTGCATTGTCTACACTAAGTCTTGGGTGAACTTTATCCAGTGTTCTTTATAGATAGTGCTTGGTCTGTGTTTCGCCCGCGCCCCCCCCCACCCCGCGCGGTGACATTTACAGCGGTGAGATGGCTGCTTTTTAAAATTCTCTAAGCTAATACATAAAATCTTCAAATCTATATTCTAAATAAATTGGACGGATCACAGCTATAGTAGAGGTTTCTCTTGTGAGAGAAATTGAATAATTTCGCTGAGCTGTTGGCACAGGCAGAGCGCACGTCCTATTCCTATGAGTCGCTGAGATTCACTAAGGTCTGAACAGAGAAACGCTGTTATATGTAATACGACGGTCATGTGATTTTTCCAGCCAATCGCAACATAACATCCGTCAGTACGTCGCACCACACATTCACCCTGCTTCTTTTCTCGTAAATCTGATTTGCTGGGCCGCCAATATTACAGGAAGCTCCGAAAATGGCGCTGGATCTTAATAGATGTTGCACAGATTTTAATTAATTATCGCAAGATCTGAAAATTTCGATCATACCATAAAAACTGCCGTTTACTTTGTGATAAAAAAATCGCTCAAACACAATGATTTTGTGTTGCGTGCTGGGAGGGTGTTGTGGGTGTTGTATTTCAACTTTGAGCTCACCTTTCTACACCTTTCTGTCACGGTGGGGTTCCGAGGGTGTGGAGCCCTTTCTCCTCTCAGCATATACACAAGGGAACTTCGTTAAATAAAATGTCTTTACACAATAATGGTGCAAATAGATGAAAATTTTACTGAAGGTATTTATTTTATACAGTTCGATACAGGTATATAAGGTCTTGTGTAAATGCAGGCTTGATCAGACTCCTTAGCTTCAGAGAGGGTTACCGTGGTTACTATGGATTTGGCCATAGCAGATAGACAAAATGAAGTAGACAGGTCTGCTCCAGGGACTTGCGGTTTTCAGCCTTCATAAGGTGCGTGTGAATGGTTACTTGAAGTTACTTGAATAAACTTGAGAGAAGATGACGCTGTAAACGCTCACTGACAAGCAGGAGGGATACGCATGGACACACTTACTTGTAAGCCAGGAAGACATGGACGGTGAATGGGAGACCCTCTAACACTTCACCAATCCGACAGCAGGCACTACTAAATACAGAGAATGTCCTACTGAGACAATGTGGACACGCATCAATCCTTATAGCTGCCTGGGAACAGGTTAGGGGACTAAACCTCAGGCCTGACAGGATTTCTGAGGTGATGCAGGGAGGTTAGATGTGACTCTGGCCAAGCCAGACTACCAACTGCCCAACTTGGGTACAGCCCCTTGGGTAGAGGGTGGGCGGAGCCAGCTTTCCCCTGGCCAATCACTAGAGACTGATGGGTTGCAGGGGAGGAGCACTGATCAAGCTCAACACTTGTTTTACAGACATATGAATTAACCAATCAATATCTCCTAGTGGGTTGCTATGGAAACTGTAACAACACCTTCACCACTAGAGGTCAATACACACAGAATATCACACAATTAGAAATACAGAAATACATTGCGCATTAAATATACTACAAGAGAGGCTTAAACTAGGATATAAACATATAGGCCCTAATACACATAGTCCAGGGTTGCTAATGGTAACAACACACCTCCTGACACCTGACAAATACTGGTCTGGGCCGTTACACTAATAGCTGTCTCTCCACTCTTCACTTCTCAATCATTGTATATACAGTGCTCAATCAGCGCTGTATAGACAAAGAGGCAGGAAGCCTCCTGGCTTACTGCTTCCTGGCGCTGGCGGTCACTTGACCGCCAGAGCTCACTAACTGCATGAGCTGCTGGATCTTGTCAGACCTAGATTAGCTCTGTAGTGACTTCAGGGGGTGTAGTTCCCCTGCAACTATGGCTAATATGTCAGTCCCAGTTACAGGGGAAATCAATAAAAAAAAAAGTTATACAAAAATGCACTAAAGGTCTTTTTCTGACCTTAATATGTAAAATAAAATAAATAAATAAAAAAAAGAATAAAAAAAAGAAACACATACAACATATTCAGTTTTATTGTATTTAATATCACATGCAATAAAATACTTAGCAAATCTATGTAGGTGGGAAAAACTTGCAATATACTATATATACTGTAATATATATGAGGACCTCTGTGGTTCATTCCAGTGCCTGTGCACTATACCTCCTAGCAATCCCGCACCGATAGGTCTGACATCCATGCATGTACGCTACCCAAGTTTGAAGGTTTGAACACCTTCTTGACACTTGGGACTTGCAACCATCCTCCTCCTGTGCACACTTAATTTATAGTCAGCAGGATTAGCGGAGTGGACAGGCCAAAGAAAGACACAGTATGGTGAGAGAAACTCCCTGTCAGCAAGCTTGTTGTCGAAAAACAAAGCCGTGGAGTGAACAAGCCTGTGCAACTGCTGTGAGAGATGGTCAGAAACTTTATGCGGAGGGCCTGGAGAAAAAAAAGCCTGCAGCCAGCATTGTGAGTACCATGGCAGCACGGGCCTTATTTTGGTGGTGTGTGACTGGACTGTGAAGTGTGGAGAGAGTTGCTAAACCAGAATCTGCCAGCTAAAACTATCCATGGTGATGGTGCCCAGAGAGAGAACTGCCAAACAGGAAGCAAGTGTTTCTGGTTTGTGAGAGAGCACGTTACTAGTGGGACAAGATGGAGGAGCAGAGTGGAGGAAGAAAAAAACAACAGGGCGGTGGCAGAGCTGAGTGGCACAAAAACTTTCAAGTTAGGGAGTCTCCAGCCAGCCCAGATTTCCCACAAAAACCTGGGAGTAGCTCTGCCCATGGGAGGTGACCGAAAAAAAATTTGTAGTTCAGAGCACAACAGCAAACACTTGTATCTACAGGCAGTGACAGTAGCAGCCTTCCAGGACAAGAGGACAAGGAGCCTGCAGAAAGTGTTCCCCCAGCTGAAGCCATTAATCACGGCTAGAAGTGTTAGGCTAGGTTCATACGGCTTAAATGCAGGGCGTAATTACGCCCCGCAATTTCGCCGTGTGGCCGGGGGCGGGGAGGGAGCGGGGGGCCGGCACCTCGCCGGCCCATAGACTTGCATTACCAGCGGCGCGCATATGCCGCTGGTAATTCACATGTCAATTATCTCCCCCCTTGGTGTATTCGCCGAGCAGGGAAAGGAGATGTAATCCATAGTTCTCTATGAGAACTATGGCTTATCGTAATGACTTGGACGTATTCCAGCCGTAATTTGCGCACTCCGGCGCGTAATTACGGACTGAAATATGTCCCACTTTAAGCCGTGTGAACATGGCCTTACTCTGGAGATGAGACTGAACTGGAGGAGGAAGCCTTGTTCCCAACCCATAGCCCAGGAGCACCAGGAGAGGTGCTGCCGCTGAGTCCTGTAACTGAGGCCATGGCTGCAGCAGCACACCCTGAAACCAAGTACGTTCCAGAACAGCTTCCCAAGACCTAGGAGTGCAAGCGGGATTGGAGAGACAGGCCACCATTTTAGATTGTGATTATTTATACAGGACAGCTTGCCTTATAGAAGGAAGGACATGTAGAAGGTGGGACAACCACCTATGAACAGTGGTATATGTGGATGTAAAGTGTATATATGTATTTTGTGAACAGTGTTTTTATAATATAGAGGGGGCTAAATGCCTTAGCAGTTTATTGAAAGCAGGAGCACCTTAAAGGGGATGTGTCGCTTCTTCAGTTCGTGTGTTTCATTGTGCTCTCAGCTTCTCAGCTCTACAAATTCAAGGGCGTTTCTTCGCCTCCCAGCTGGGTGTTTCTTGTGATGACATCATCCCCCCTTCACTGTTCATGCTCGCTCCCAAGGCTCCCCCCCCCCACCGAGTCCACATGTCACTGTGTCGTTCTCCCAATGCAGTCTTATTTTGTACGTATGTTTACATACCACAGGCTTGCAGTCTAGACAATCTTCTATGAACTCTCTCCTCTCACAGCTGGAGGTTTGTTACAATTGAATCCAGTCTTCTATGAACTCATGCTGAGCAGTACAGATCTCCCTGCTATGTTTACACGCAGGAGCATTTAGGTATTGAGACACAATTCTGCTGTTTTCTGATTGTAGAAGCCCTGCAGTATTATTGTGTTTCTTCTGGTTGTGCAGAGTGAAATTGCTGAGTCCCTTACTTTGAGTGAGAGAGGCAGCCTAATGCTCCTTCTATGTTTGCATTAGGCACCGATGCACAAATCTGCTGTTTTCTGATTGTAGAAGCAGGTGCAGTGCCTCCGTGTTTCTGCTGGCTGTGCAAAGTGAAATTGTACCGGTCCCTTACTTTGAGTGAGAGAGGCAGGAATGCTCGCTCCTGTGAATACGACCGGGGGACAGACAGAATGTAAATTAGTAGAGCCGTCAGCCAATGAAATGAAAGGAGGAGGAATCCGACCGCCACTGGGGAACTGTGTTTACAGAAACAGAAGATAAGGGATCCTGTCCATTCACTGTCCCTTTATTCTGAAGAGCAGTTAATGAAATGATACAACATTTAAGATAGGAAAGCATGGCTGGGCCTGCAGCCAATTAGTGTGAGGAGTAGGGAGGGGCCATAGGTAGACAATTGAGGGCACTTTCACACAGCGCAGTTTTGGTACAGTTTTAACTGCGCTCCAATTAAACTGCCTTTATTACCAGCCAGCTTCTTTCAGTTGTCTAAATTGTTCCGAAAGGTGTTTCAAGTAAGTAATCAATGCCTCTGTACTATTGGATTACTCTCTTTCCAAACAGGTTAGACTAGGGAAAGAAGCTGGCTGGTAATAAAGGCAGTTTAATTGGGACGCAGTTAAAACTGCACCAAAACTGCACTGTGTGAAAGTAAAAATACTGCAAATATTATATCAACAGAGGATTTAGACCAAGAAATCACTGCAAATTATAATCCCTGTTAAAACATAACTTTTACTAGACTATCTAAAATTATACTACCTAAACCCCTATATATTACCACTACATACCTAGATGATACAGCATACTGTGCACTATCCGTCAGTGGAGTAATCGCCCCGATAAAGGGCGGCTCCGCTTTAGTGACAGATAATATCACTATATGCGTGTATGGTGAAACCTTACATCCCAGCTATCCCGACGCGTTTCCCCCGTGCAATTTAGGGTTCATCAGGGGATTCAAAACTCCTCTCGCTGTGGAATAAGAGTACGCTATATACAACGCATATACAACCTATCTATAACACATATACCACCTATCTAGATCAGATAGGGAGACTGATACTTAGCTTAGATGCTGCCAGGTATAATAATGATGATCCTCGCAGCTCCTTTGGTATGCTGGCACCCAGGATAAGAGGGATACAGAGCTAATCATCTCTGCTTCCCTTAAATACCTTCAATGACCCCTCAAGTGTATAACAATCAAGCCCCTAACACTTCCGCTTTGGTATGTGTTAGTTTATACCTATTGCCGGGTTCCTGTATAGTGTGTGCGCATGTCCCGCTACCATTGATTTCCAAATCGGTTCATCCAAAGGGCCTTAATGAGACTTTGCAATTTGGATGTTTTATTGAATAGACTCTGGCTTGGGTCTGTTCACTCTGCTCTGCTTTGTTCGCACTCTCCATGGAGGACCACTATGGACTCTTCAAATCTGACCATTGGATATGCATCAGTACTATATCATTAATTTTTCATTATATTCATTGATTACTTACAGTCTGATAATTTATGTCAGCTGAGGACAGTGAATGTCTATACCCCGAAATTTTTGGCCCTGAAATATGCCCATGTTATACTATGTGCGTCTGTCACATAGCAGTTGCTTTGGGAAATTTAGAGAATAAAAGTTAGCGGAGACGTCCCGCCACAACAGTGTGTTATCTATATATATTAAAGTGGATGGGGTGGCGTCGGGAGCGAGTGCGCCCGCCATAGGTAATTGCTGCTGCTGTTGGGCAGTACACATGGACATGCGCACATTCGAGCCACAGCGCAGAAACCGAATCGGATTCCTTACATGCGCAGTGTGGTTCCCAGCAGCACGAACCGGAAATGACATGTATTCTCTTTCCGGACATGCGCAGTGCAGCATTCAGATTGTCGGGCGGCGCATAGACTGGGCCGGATTCCAGACATGCGCAGTGTCGTTCCCGGCGGCACCAACCGGAAATGACATGTATTTTCCTTCCGGACATGCGCAGTACAGCATCCGGAACGCCGGGCAAATCAATGGTAGCGGGACATGCGCACACACTATACAGGAACCCGGCAATAGGTATAAACTAACACATACCAAAGCGGAAGTGTTAGGGGCTTGATTGTTATACACTTGAGGGGTCATTGAAGGTATTTAAGGGAAGCAGAGATGATTAGCTCTGTATCCCTCTTATCCTGGGTGCCAGCATACCAAAGGAGCTGCGGGGATTATCATTCTTATACCTGGCAGCATCTAAGCTAAGTTCAGTTCTCCTATCTGATCTAGATAGGTGGTATATGTGTTATAGATAGGTTGTATATGCATTGTATATAGCGTACTCTTATTCCACACGCGAGAGGAGTTATGAATCCCTGATGAACCTAAATTGCACGAGGGAAACGCGTCGGATAGCTGGGATGTAAGGTTTCACCATATCACGCATTTTAGTGATATTATCTGTCACTAAAGCGGAGCCGCCCTTTATCGGGGCGATTACTCCACTGACGGATAGTGCACAGCATGCTGTATCATCTAGGTATGTAGTGGTAATATATAGGGGTTTAGGTAGTATAATTTTAGATAGTCTAGTAAAAGTTATGTTTTAACAGGGATTATAATTTGCAGTGATTACTGTGTGAAAGTACCCTAAAAGGAGGGTCTACCATGTACTAGGGAAATGTTGTCACTTGTGAATTGAACTTTGTTAGTTGGAGTTCTAAGGTTTCAGTTCCAGATATAGGGGTCCCTTGGCAGCAAGCTAGCTGTGGACCAAGAGCAGGCTGTCCCTTCACATCCAGGCAACGGAGACTCACAGAAGAGAAGGAAGGCAGTGAAAGCAGGTAGACAAGAAAGAAGAGAGAGAGAGCACAGTGAATGAAGGACAGAACGCTGAACTGTCCAGGAAGAGAGAGACAGTGAACAGTAGGCCTGCCTATATTGTCTCAGGGAAGCATACCAAGGAGAACAAATAATCCTTGAGTCCTGGCCCTGAGGCTGGAGTCTAGAGGGAGAAAGGCTGCTAAGTATGAAAGAAGAAATGCCAAGGGAGAAAAAAGTGTACTGTTTACAAGTGTCTATTTGTGAAATGTACCATGCTACAAGTTTTGTGCTGTGAGTGAAGCCTGCATGAACCCAAGCTGAGGATCTCTGTGGTTCTTTCCAGTGCCAGTTCACTACACCTCCCAGCAATCCCGTACTGCTGGGCCTTACATCCACGCGTGTCCGCTACCCAGGTTTGAACACCTGCCTAACACTTGGGACCTAGACTAATCCTCTTTCTGTGCGCACTTTACAGTATCACAGGAAAAAGGCGAAAGAATTAATAGAATAAACGAGTGCCGGAAAGTGTTGAAGTGTTTAAACTAAGGAAAATGTTCCTGATCAGAATGGGGGTAAACAGCTGGTCAGGAACTGGATAATGTGACTATTACAGGCCTAACATGACAATGGTTATGGCAAAAAATGATACCATAATTGTTGGTATTGTTACCTTATATTTATACCAGTGAAACAAGGATAATTAACAGTATGACATGCATAGAAGCTGCTATGGCCAACAACCACTTAGGGGGTCTCAATTCAATAAAACCTGAGGACTAATTGGGGATCATTGTGAATGATGGAGATAGTTATAGAGAAGAAAGGAGTGTAAAGGCAAAAGAACACTGTGTACAGACCAAAATAATTACAATATTTTTATATCTTAAACCCATTTGCTGCAGTTGGTGCTCATGGTGGGGTCAAATGTGCTGTAAGTCCCCATTGTCTATAGATAAGATGTTGCATTTGCAACCATTATACTATCAATTTGCAGTACCACAGAACCCCTTACTGAACCTGGAAGTATGGGTACGTCCTAATGCCGGTAAAGGGCTAGGATCCTGCTACACAGCCGACATGTGTTAGCTGCTAATTGCAGGTAACACTCGGTGGTTACAGCACGGGATGGTGCTGGTGCCGTCCCGCACTGTTTAACCCCTTAAAGGAGTTGTCTCCCCACAGGGTTTCAAAGAATGCATGAAAGAAATTCTCTGTCACTTCCTGGTTCAGACTAATTTGCATAAGCTCCATGCTTGTACAACTCCATTGTGCTTTCAGATGCTAATTAGATTAGATTAGCTTCTCAAACTACTCTCAGGACTTCTTATCTGATCCCCAAAACAAAAGCCCTAATTACAGAGCTGTTTACTTGAGATAAATCAAGCTATTTACTGTCTGGCAGCACAGGACACTGACTGACACTGCTGACCTGTGTGATGACTCACTCTCTGTTATCTCATTGAACAAACAGCCCAGAGAGATTTGTTTACAGTGGGTTACTGAGGGAACTGAAATAGCCATGGAGGTAATAAATTCACTTGTATCTCTTTAGGGAAAACAGAGGAACAATGCAATATATTTGGAAAATGTCTTTATTTTGTGTTCCCTACAATTTGAAAGCTATTCTTTGTAGCGAGACAACCCCTTTAAATGCCATGGCAAAGATGGCCCTTTTTTGTTCATTTCACGTCCCTAAAAAATTGTAATAAATTTAATAAAGAAAAGTTGCATCTATTCCAAACTGGTAGCAATAAAAAAGTACACTTCAGCCGGAAAAAAATGCACCCTCACTTAAGTCCATAGGTGTTAGTACAAAAAAGTAACTTGTCTCAGAAAATGGTGCGGCCACGCAAATTTCAAAAATAGAAAATGTTTGGATTTTTTTATGGTACCAAAACATTACGAAAACCGAACATGTTTGGTATTGACGAATGCATATCAACCTGTAGAATACAGATTATACATCAGTTTTACCAAAAATTGAACGCTGTAAAAGCAAAACAACTGCAAACATGGAACAAGTACGTTTTTTTCCCATTTTGCTCCACTTAGAGCATTAAGGCACTGTGGCACAATAATGCTGTTTTCTGATTATAGAGACAGCTGCAGTGTCAATAAGGAGCACTTAGCTGTATAGAGTGAACATTTTTTCGGTCCCTTACATGCAGGAGCATTAAGGCACCGGGCACAATTCTCCTGTTTTCTGATTATTGAGACAGCTGCAGTGTCAATGAGGAGGCAGCTAACTGTACAGAGTGAAATTGTTCACGGCTCCAAATTCTGAGTTAGAGGCAGGAATGCAAGCTCCGTGAATACAGCCGTCCGGGGGCTGAACAGAATGTAAATTATTATAGCCCTCAGCTAATGACATGCAAGGAGGTGGGATCCGAATTTCCGACCAGCACTGGAGAAGTTTTTTTTTACAGAAACAGAAGATAAGGAATACTGTAAGAACAAGACAGCTTTGCTAATGACATCCAATTGCAAAGTTGCTTGTTTTTACTGTCCCCTTATTCTGAAGGCCATTTAATGAAATGATACAACCCCTTTTAGTAGGCCATTGTTTGTCTCCATTATACTTCATGCATTCATATCACACCAACTGGGACCAAATTACTGTCTCGGCATATCATGTGCAAATTTCTAAGTTATTTAATTCATTTGTAAGATTTTTTTATGTGTGGTATATCCCAAACGTGAGTTTTTTTCATATTTTTTGTTGTTCCAATATATTTACAATACAACATAAAACAACACTTCAAATAGTTTGGATTAAAATATCCTATCATTGCTGTAGAGAGCTCCTAATCTGACCAATATGTTACTATGGTTACAGATTATAAACAAACCTTGTGTAGTCTGATCTTGCAGTCATTTGCCCTTCTATCCTACCACTACTATTAAATGCACTACGACTGATGCATTTATTATGCCCTGTGGTGTTGCAATATACAGTATGTAGCTACATAATTACATAGTTTGTAATGCTAATAAAAGACATCCATCTAGTTTAGACTTGTACAATTGTCCTCATTTTAGCAGTCACTAACTTTTTCATGTTGATTGCTAGCTTGTGTCTTATAATTCTATTTATCTTATATTAAAAGGGTTGTCAGGTTCCTTAAAAAAAAAAAAAAAAAAGATCCTAAAGCCCTGTTAAACAAGCCCCTTTACCTGACTTTCTCCGCTCTTCCATTACACAAAGATAAATACAAGGAGATAGATTGGGCACTCCAGGCCCACAAAAAAAATTTGTCAAGATAATTATAGCACAAATCACTGGACTAGACGTAAATATAAAACATAACTTTTACTAGATAGAATAAAACCTGTTTAATTCAACAAAATATATCCAGAAAAAAATATAGGCTGTATAAGGACAAAATCCAGGTGTGTGGTCACTATTCCTGAGAAGCCCTATACTTGTGTCTGCCTAACAATGTACAGAAAACATCGTCCTAATAAGGACGGTCCTGTCCGGAACCTTGGACTAATAAGCCCTAATACGCCCTTGGTTAGTTATTTAAATGTTAGCAATGCACAAAAAATTAAAGATTACCAATACCAGTCCTGGATACTCTCAAGTCCAGGTATACAAAGCTGAATGATGAAACTCAGATCCCAAAACCTAGGCACAATCGAGTCCAGTCCAATCTCTCCAGTCTTCTGCTTAACGGGGTTGTCTCACTACATTGATTCATCTTACCTCAGTCCTGTTTTCTTGGTTTCATTTTTAATTCAGGGGCATGATTACTGGCTTCTACTAGGCTTCAATAGATGCCAGGTCTGTAGCTATAGCGACCAGTGCTGGCAGCCTATCAGGAGAGATTAAACAGGTCTGTAGCTATAGCGACCCGAGGAGCTGATGCAGCCCATACAAGAGGGGATATCTAGGAATAGGTAGGACATTGTTAATAAACACATATTGCAAACCGACTTTTTTTTTTCAAAATCTTTAACATAAAAAGCAATCCTAGTAGGGAGACAACCCCTTTAACTTCTTTTTGACTGCAGTGGTGACATCTCCGGTCAGAAGAAGAATAAGGTAAACAGAAGACCAGAGTGACCCAGCGCTGGAAAGGAGAGAGGAGGAAGGTAAATATTTTTAGTGGACCACCAAGAGCTTTCCAATATTTTTTTTAAGATATTGGTCAAGCCCTTTAATTTTTTTGGATCCACCCTTTAACCCTTTAACCCTGCTAGGGCTTTTATTCATTTTGATGGAGGTCACAGCCTGGACAAAAGCAGCACAATATATAGTATGACATGCAATGTTTTGTGATAGATATTCAAGTTAGATTTAAAACATCTACTTTATAAGAAAATGACTTTGTAAGTCTTATTGACTATAAACAAACAAAAAATGTATTTCTTCTCAATAATTTGGTGTCTCAGTTCTGCAAATATTTTATCCCTTCTCTGAGGTGAACTTCAAGCCAAATCTCCCCAAGTTTGCTCATGTCTAGACAGTACTTTATCTATTAAGAAAATGCAGAAATGATACTGACGCTGCCGAGTCCCATCAACTCTGTCAACCGTTTTGGAAAGGTAAGCATGAATTTTGAAACTACCAGCAGCATAACCAATCCATAATAGATGTTGTTTAGGTTAATAATTTTGCTTATTGTATATAATAAATGTCACTTGTAGAGACTGATAGAAACATGAATAGTGCTGATTACACAGTAATTAGCAGTGATGGTAAATGTGTACAATATAGCTGGGCGAACAGGTGGAAGTCACATGACAGGAGGTTTCATCAGTAGATCAGTAGGAGTGTGTGATATGAATGACTAATAATATATTTAAGAGATTTCTTAAAAAGTCTGTGCATTAGTGAAGTTAGAATATTCAAAGGAAGAAGAGTACGTAGAGTTCAAAATATACTGCGCTTAACGCAATGATTAAAATTTATGAGCTTAAATGAGTCGTCCTTGTTTGATTCATTCCACTTTTGCCTCTGATATACTTGAAAATGTAAAACATTATTTTGGGTGAATATTCATTAGGTATAAAATGCAATACAGTATACACTGAATGATACTAATATTAATGTGCAGTTGCACAAAAACAAACCTGGAAATATCCATCTCTAACTTTATGATATTTGCATGTCAATTTTTTAAAATCATGCTATTTCTCTGCTTTTTTTTAATTACCTTAAGATATTTATACTTGAAGAGATCAGAGCCTCTTTTTTTTTTTGGTTGGGGGGGATATGTATTAAATAGCAGGGTTGCATATTTCAGAGGGCTGCTATACCACTGTTGAAGAGAAGGGGCAAGCTTCTGAGTGGGGACATTTTAGGACTGCCCTAGTTAACAAAGGGCTGGGGTATTGGCCCAAAGGTTATGGAATGGAGGGTGTCCAGGGTGGCAAAACTCATTATCACAATAAAGGGCCTATACTGATGTTTACTAAAGAGACAAATATTTCCTTACCATTACCACTTCATTTTGTTTGCAGTTTTTTCTAATATTGTTGCAATTCACAAAATCATAGTTTTTGACTCTATTATTAACTTATATGAAAAGAAGCAAACAAAAAATCTTTATATAGTGGATATACACAGTAGAATCACATTGTTATGACCACTTTATACTTTTGAC
This sequence comes from Phyllomedusa bahiana, assembly GCA_025379985.1. Taxonomy (NCBI): domain Eukaryota; kingdom Metazoa; phylum Chordata; class Amphibia; order Anura; family Hylidae; genus Phyllomedusa; species Phyllomedusa bahiana. The sequence goes on along the minus strand of JAODAL010015947.1, from coordinate 42,877 downwards.
GTTGGCAGCTCATAATTGAAGGAAGTCATTTGTAGTGAGCTTGCTTGGTGGGTAAATAAAGTCCTTTTGCATAGGTTGCAATGATTATTTTCTTTCAGGTGAAAAGTGACAGTATTTCTGAAACTGCGCAGTTTCTAAACTGTATGTGCAGCTGTGGTAAAAGTGTATCGCAAGTGGACAAGCGGCACCATTGTGAATAATGCACCACATGTAGAGATGGGCGAATTGATTCTAACGAAGTGGAATTCGTTTAGAATTTCAGGAAAACTTCGGTTCTGAACGAAGTCGAAGTTTGGGGTACTTCGGGTGAACGAGGTGTGCTTTTCATTGATAAAATGGCTGCAAGCACATGGCATTACATTGGGCAAAGCACTCTGGGAGGAAGAAGGGCATAGCCTGCATGACATGTGCAGAGATGAAGCCAATCAGAGACCGGCGGGATTCTGTGACGTCACCGCACTATATAAGTCCGGGCGCGACGCTGGGAGCTCACACTCCTCTCACTGTACTGATCAGGGAAGGTGCTGCTGCGGCTGATAGCTCTTACTGAAGAACTGATTTTTATACAGCGATTTTTGTGGGGTGTCTCAGCTTGTCTCAGAGACTGCTTCTCTTAACGTTCTATTTCTGATTTTTTTGGGTATTGGATCTGAAATCCAGTGTGTGTCCACTGCAGCTGCATATACATTTAAATCCTATCTGCTCACAGCACATTAAATATCCAAGGGGGATCTAAGCCAGTTCCTGTTGTATTCATTTAAAGAAACAGCGTTTTTACAATACAAATACCACTTCATTTTTGGCTGCTCAATTCTTTGGCGCAATTTACATCCAGGGGTTAATTAAGCGTTGTTTTTCAGCTGTGGTGACTCCAAGAAACCGTCTTTTTCACCGCCAAAATATATACATTTTTCCTGTAGCCTAATTCACAAGCAAAGGTTAATTACAATTTTATCTTTTGTTGTGTAGCGTAAAAAACACGGCATTGTAACACGCTACAAAGCTAGTAGTTTGTGGTGGCTCAATTCTTTGGCGCAATTTACATCCAGGGGTTAATTAAGAGTTGTTTTTCAGCTGTGGTGACTCCAAGAAATCGTCATTTTCACCACCAAAATATATACATTTTTCCTGTTGACTAATTCACAAGTGTGAGCGTAATATCTATAGTTTTATATTGATATGATTTGTATATACTCTTTGTGTGCTTTTCATAAAACTTTGAAACACTCAGGTCTTTGGAATGTTAATTGACATGCCTCTACCCCCTCCTCCAATGATTGGAAACACATGGCCTGGAGGTATAGATATTTAAAGGAATAAAGTTTCTTTGTTTCAGTGAGTAAGGGTTAAATATGTTTTAGTCAGTCCATAAGAACAGGATACATAGATCTCAGCAGAAAGGAATGTTAATTAGGGTCACTTCCTCAGTGGGCCAAGATAACATGTGGCTGACCAAATGGCTCATTGATCAGAGCGCAAACTAAAGGACCTCTTTTGTCTCAGTAAGAAGACACCCATATGGAAATTTAACTTTAAGCCAGCGTATAAGGAACTAGTTATGTTTTGAATTGATTGGCTAAATGTATTCTTACAGAAGGGGGCTATAAAAACCATGAATTGCAGTAGGATGGGCAGACATTTCTTTAGCATATGCAATGATGATGTTATATGCTGTGTGTCTCACAATGCTTGCATTGAATAAACCTGAATAATTTTTAACTTCAACGGATTCTTAATTTTGAAAACCCGATCAACATCTAAAAAGCTTTATTAAGCTACGACAAAATGGCGCCCAACGTGGGGCTCAGAAAATTGATTTGGCATCCGGACTAATACGAGATGAACAATATTTGAAAAGCAGAATAAAAAGATGCGCATCAAATCAAAAAGGTAAGCAATATATTTTATATTTGCTTACTATATATATTCTGTCTCTTCAAGTATTGGCTTCTCTGTCCGGCTGTTTTTCCCAGATCACTATAGACATCTGACCTAAGAACCTTGATAAAATATCAAATGAAATGATGTGATCATGGTTCAATACTATGTATATAAATGTGTGCTGTTTGGATAATGAACAGTGAATGAATGTGATTGGATGTAGAACAATTGAATATAACATATAACAAAATAGGAGGGTGTCTGAAAGGGAGTGTCTGCATTAATTGTGAGACGTATGGGCTCTCGGGCTTAAATGAGGCCCCCCCCTGAAAAGAAATAAAAAACAGTTTAATTTGAAATTTTTTTTTTATAAATTTTTGTGCTTTGTTTTTGAGCTTTATTTTTTTTGTAAAAGGGTCAAAAGGTTCTTGGTGCGTGCCCTTGGGCGGGCTTTAAAAACAAAGGAAATTCCCTTGGGAAAGGGGAGTGAATCCCCCCAGGGATGTTTTAAGTGAGGGGCCCCTTGCTCGTTATGATAGCATATAGGGGTTTTTCCCAAAAATAAGAAAGAATTAGAGAAATTTTTCGGGTTCCTTTGGTTAACCCCAGACAAAAAGATTATTAAATTTTTAAATTTTGGGGAGGACAACCAAAATATTTAGAAAAGTGAATGATTTGTTAGTTTTTTTTTTAACTAAAAAATCAGAGGTACGTTACTAAAAAAGTTTGTTTAATAGTTAGAACGGTTGAACGATTGGTTTTTAAAATTTTTTAAAAATTGGGTTATCCGAGGAACGATACTAACAAATTTTTTGTTTTTATTATTTTAAAAAATTTTAAAATGAGGGGTTTTTAGATTTTGAATCTAACCACTTCAGAGGTATTTGCTAAACAAATTCGGGCGTGACGATGCTTTTAAAATTTGGGAAAAACGATTTAATTTTGGGGGTAACTCTTTGGGGCCGTAAAAAAAAATTATCTCTAAACTGCAATAGAAATTGTGGAGACAAGAGCGGGAAAATTTTTTTAAAAACGTTAAAAACTTAAAATGGTAAAAATTTTGGACTTTTTAAAATTTAAAAAAAATGATGGAAAGTTTAATATAAGTTGGGGTTTTTTATTTTGTCCCCTGTATAAAGGGGTTTTAATGAAGGTATGATGCCCTGTGAGATGAAAAATGCAGAAAAAAAGGTTTTTTCCCTCCATTTCTGTAAATTCGGGGGATCTTAGTCCCAAAGGGGCCCCCGCGCAGCTCTGATTTTCAAAAAAGGGGGGGGGGAAGGATCCAGCCCCAGTGCTGAGATCCATTGTGTTTTTTTTCCCATTGATTATGCACTTTCTGGGGTTGAACATTGATAAAATTTTTTAGTTTTTTTTGTGTTTTTTTTTGATATGTTTTGTCTTTCCCGGGAAAACTTTTTCCAAAAGATTTTTTGGTTAAAAAAAAATTTTTATATTTTTCATTTTTTTTTAAAAATAATCCATTTTTTTTTAAAATTATTAGAATTTTTTATAAGTTAAAAATTTTTTTTTAAGTTTAAAAAGGGGGAATATTTTTTAAATTTGGTTGGGAATTTTTGGGGAAGGTAAAAAAAAAATATTTCCCGTGGGAATAATTTTAAAGAGTTTTTCTTTTTTTAATTTTTTAAGCAAAATTAAATTTTGGGGGATTGTGAAAAATTTTCCCCAAAATTTTGGGAAAAAATTTTATTAATGTTTTTTTAAATTTTAACTTTTTAAAATTAAAAACCGGGAAATTTTCCCTTTCGGTTTTTTTCCCCAAAGGGTTTTTTTTTTAGGTGGGAAAAGGGGAAAACCATTTAATATTAAACCTTGGGGGGGTTTTTTCCTTTGTGGGGGTTTGTTTTTTTGGAAAAATGGGAATTTTTTTCCTTAATTTTTTAATTTTTTTTTTGGGGAAGGAAAGGGAAATCTAAAGTTTAAGGGGGAAAATTTTTTGGGAATTCATTGGGGAAAAGCCAAATTGGTTTTGGGGCTTTTTTGTGGGCTTTGGGAATATTTTTTGGGTTTTTTTTTGTTTTTTTTTTTCCTTTCTATTTTGTTTATTCTGAATTTTTTTTGGGGTTTGTATTTTGGGGGGAAAAAAATTTTTTTTAAAAAGGGCCCCCCTTTGCCCCCTTTGTTTGTTTTTTAATTTTTAATTTTTTGGGTTCTTTTTTTTCTTTTTTGGGCTAACTTTTTTTGGGGGTTTGTTGTCTTGTTTTTTAAAAGGGTTTAGGTGTGGTAGTTTTAAACGAGGGGTGGTTTTAAAGGAGGGCTGCCAGGACTAGGGGGGGCCAGGGGAAAGGGACCCAATGGGTTTTTGATTTTTCCCAAAGAAAACAGGCTCCAGTTTGTGAATTGTTAATTTTTTTTGGGACTAACAGTTTACTTTTAGAGAAAAAAGGGGGTTTTAGTTAGTCTTCTCCTTCCTTATGTATTTTTTTTTGGGAAAGGGTATTACGGGATCCCTTTAAATTTTTAAAACCTGAGAATGCTCACAAATTTTTTTAAAATTAAAACCAAAAAGGGATGTAAAGAGTTTTGTCCTATTGCTGTAACGTGGAAAACATTTGATTAAACGGCCCCGTATCTTTTTTTGTTTTTTGTCTTGTTTTTTCCCTGTTTCGGGGCCCTGGGGTTCTAAAAAGGACAAGTTACGTTTTTTTTAGACGGGGGTTTTAACCTTCTGGGACACTGCTTTTTCATTTGGGTCCCCTTGGCACCCCCCCAAAGGGGCGAATACAGATAATTAAAGGGCCCCCGGACTTTTGGGGGTTCTAGAGAAAACCCCGGGAATTTTCCTGAGTTTGTTTATAATATTGTAATATTTTTTAAATTTATGATCAGTTGGGTTTGTTATGCAGTTTTCTTTTTATGAGGGTTTGGCTACCCGGCCCCATTTAAGGGGATAGAGGAGGCCTTAAAAAATTCCAAATCTGAAGTTTTTTAATTTCCTTCTCCCCTTTGCCCTGGGCACCCCGGGATTTATGAAAGTGTTTCGCTGTACTGCACTGAGATGGTGGTCATCCCACGGCGGGCCTTACACGGGTCAAATGGTACACAGCAGAGACCGGGGTACTTTAACTCAGTAGAAAAAAAATTCCCCGGGGGGCGAGGGGGAACCCTTTTTATGTTTTACGAGAAAAGGTATATGGTAAAAAAGGGGTTAAACTTATTTACCTAAATTTTTCCTCAGAGGTTGTACTGGACCCCCGGGTAACAATACTTACCTGTATGATTTTAATGATTTTCTAAATGGGGGAAAAACTATGAAAATCTTTAGGGCCTTTTTGCAACCCCTTTGCGAGGGGTGTTTGATGCCCCAAAGTTTTTAAATGACTTAGGGGTAGAAACCTTGAACTTCCCATCTTTTCCCCCTTAGAATTTTGGGCCCCCCAAAGGGGGAAGAATTAGAGGGTTTAAAAGTGGGGAAGGGAATATGCTTGTTTGGCCCTTTAATGGCCAAAGAAAAAAAAATGGGAATTTCCCCATGTGAAGGTTTTTCCCCAACCCAAAATTTCAAACCTTTGGGGTTTAACGGGTACGGGGAATACGGGCGGGTTTACATTGGATTTAACGGTGGTCACGAACAAAAGGGTAATAAAATTTTGAAAATTCCCCCTCATTTCCCAAAAGGGGGGGGAGTTAAAGGCACTACCAGAGGTTTTGAAAAGCGGTGGGGGTAACATAAAAAACCTATACATAGACATGTCTTAATTTTGGAATACCCCAGGGATTAGGGGGTCCGTTATGGAAAAACTGGGCTTTCTTAACATCAAATAAAAACCCCAATAAAGAATGCAAAAAGTGTCGAGCCCCAAATGAAAGCCCTGTTGTTGCCTACAGAGTTGGCCCAATTAAGGTCAGAACCATGAAAATTTGACACCCCCAAAGCAAGGAGAAAAAAGGGGGACCAAAGGGCGAAACTGGTTTGCGACAAAGCCTAGGGTTAAGGTTTTGTGATGTACGGGCCTTTGTCCACCATAAAACCCTGTTCCCCCTTGTTGCCCTTTGGGGACCCTTCAATTTTCCGCTGGGAAGGGTTCAAAAAGGGGGGTGGGGGGAAAACGGGATTCATTTAAAAAAACGAGGGTGGCCTGTGGATTTGTAGACAAAAAGCCTGCCCCCCATGGGTCCTTTTCCCAATGATGGCCTAAGCAGCCTATGGGATGACCCCGCAGGCCCAAAACCCCCTCTGTATAAGTTTGTACTAAACAAGTATTGGGGGGCTCTTGGCTTCAGGGACGGGCCCCAGCCAGAACTATCAAGTCTGTTGGGCATTTTTGCAAAAAAAAAAAATAGGTAACATAGGAAAGGTTTCCCCCAGAAAAAAACATTTCCTGACCGCTGTGTCCATTCCCAAAGGGTGCAAATTTTTTCCCTTTTTGGCGTTGATTCTTTCCAGTTGGCCTGAAAGCCTTCCCCAAAACAGAAAAACAGCAGAAAATTTCCCCCAAAAATCAATTAAGGTTTTTGGGTTTTGGGGTACCAGAAGCAATTTGGAGTGGGTCAAGGAACACACTTACAGGAGAAGGGCATGAAAGAAAAAGAGGGGTGGGCCCTTTGATATAGGAAAAATGGCCTTTTAGTTCTCTACCATCTTCAGAGGAAAAAGGGAAAAAGGAAAAGTTAATGAAAAGAAACAGGGAAAAATGGTCAGATGTTTGCCATTTTGGCCCCCTTTTTTCCGTTGTTTTTTACACGTTGAGGAAAATTTTAAGGGGGTTTCCCTTTTTACTTGGTTTTTACTCCCCCCAAAAAAGGGCCATATTTCCCCCCCAGGTTTTTTTCATAAAGGCCCTGCCCGTTTTGACAGGATAGGGAGGACCCCGTAGAAAAAACCCCTTTAAGCAGAACTTTTAAAAAAGTTTTTGTTTTTTATTCCAGAAATGGAAGGGGAAAAGGGCTGGTAGCCCCCCAACCTTGAAAAATGGCCCGATTGTGTGGTTTCCCTTTAAAGGGAAAAGTGAGAAGGGGCCTTGGCCTTTTCATTACACGGGCCCTTTCAAAAATTTGCTGAAAAACTGAGGGCTTTGATTGGGAAAATAGAGGAAAGAACAAATTGGTCCCCACCAGCCACTATGGAGAATCAAATCCTTCCATTGAAAAAGAAAAATTGGGAAAAATGCTGAATAAGTTCCTGCAACGCCATTAAAAATATCATTTTTTTACTGTTGGGAAAATTTAACACACCCCCCCCAAATGTTGGACTATGTCTTATCTTGTAAAATTCTGTTTAACCTGGGAGGAACTGTTACTTTTGTCTTTTTCTAAAACCCCTAGAAACTTCAGCTTTCCTTTAATTTTTAAAAACTAGACTAATTTTTGGGGAAACAAAATGAACAATTCAATGTTTTTTTTTTGTTAACCTCACAAAACAAAAACAGATGAGGGTCAGAGAGTGAATTTTTGTTAATATAGGAGAGTTGGGAATATAAAAGTACTGTTACCGTTAAAGGGGGGTTTTAAAAAAGTTTGGCCCCCTGAGTTAAAAATGTCAAAAGTAAAGGGTTCTATCTGTGATTAATTTAAAGGGGATTTATGTTGGTTGTAGAACTACTTGTTTAGTAGGGAGTGTCATAGTTTAAGATGGGAAAAAGAAAAGTAAATATTTATTTATTTTTTTTGAGTAGTTTACCCAAATGTTCTGATTTGGAAAAAAAGGGGAACCCTTTGTAATAGGTCCCCCAAAATAATGGTGATAAATTGAAATGTAGGTTTTGGGGAAAAAGTTTTGAAAAACTTGTGGATAGTAAAAGGAATTTTGTGTATATTAAAAATTGCTCCCTTTTTAAAATGATAATTTTTTTTTATTACATGAATTCACACTTTGAAAGATCTACCAAAAAAGACATGATATATGCTGCATTTTTAAATGGTTCTTTTTGGTGTAAGAAAGAACATGCATAATTGTAGGGGTGTCACCATTTTACCTTTTTAGTCCCCCATTTAAAGGGGTGTAGTATAAAAAAAGATTCCCAGGCATTTAAAATTTTTATAAAGGGCAGCAGATTTGCAAAACCCAGGAAAATGGGAAAAAAAATCTTTTAGTTTTCTAAGTATAAGTTACTTTATTTTTATACTGATGCATTTGGAAATTTGAAATTAAAGGGCCCAAAATTTTAAAAAAAAAATGTTTTTTGAAAGATGGGGTGGGGTATGGTTGAGGAAAACAAAAACCCCAAATGAAGAAGGCCTCATTATTGGTGACTTTTTGTCATATTTTAAAAACTAGCAAATTGGTTTTTGAGGGCCTAAATGGATGTTGATAGGGATATTTTCAGGTGGTTTACAAGGGTTTTACTGCTCATAAAAAATGTGTGTGTATTAAATGGTTTATTGTATGTTAGGGAAAAATAAAAAAAAGAAGATTGTTTTTATCTTGTTGTGACTTGTAGGAATTTTTAATATTTTTTTCAGGGCATAAGCAGCCCAAAAAGTTAGATGAAACCCTTTTATGTGTAGATGATCTTTTTTTTGAGGGGAAACCCGCAAAGGGGATAGGTAGGGAAATAAAGAAAGCATGTAACTAGGAATTTGGCAGTGCGGTTGCTGCATGAGAAGTACTCAGAAAAAAACCAAAGACAGTTTGATCACAATTCAGCTCAAAGGGGGGAATTTTGGGGAGGTAATATCTATGTTTTATATTGAAAATGACACAAGCAAAGGTTTTAAATTTCCAAAATTTTTTCCTTGTTGTGTAGCATAACAAACACCGGGATTTTTAAAAACGTACAAAGTTGTAGTTTGTGGGGGGCTTTAAAACTTTGGGCCGCAAAATTTTTCACCCGGGGTTTTAAATTTAAACGTTGTTTTTCAGCTGTGGTATCAAAAAAAACGTCCCTTTTCAAAGCCAAAAAAAAAATACATTTTTTCTTGTGCCTAAAATTTACAAAAACAAAGGTTAAATTTCAAATTTTTATCTCTTGTTCTGTAGCGTAAAAAACACGGCATTTTAACACCCCTACAAAGCTACTAGTTTGTGGTGGCTCAATTCTTTGGCGCAATTTACATCCAGGGGTTAATTTAAGCGTTGTTTTTCAGCTGTGGTGACTCAAGAAACGGACATTTTCACCGCCAAAATATATTACATTTTTTCCTGTAGCCTAATTCACAATCAAAGGTTAATTACAACTGTATCTCTTGTTGTGTAGCGTAAAAAACACGCCATTGTAACACGCTACAAAGCTAGTAGTTTGTGGTGGCTCAATTTTTTGGGGCGCAATTTACATCCAAGGGTTAAATAAGTATTTTTTGCAGTTGCATCGGTAAAAAAAAACTTTCTTTTTCACCGCCACAGAAGAAATTCTGTGCATAATTCATATTCCGATGGTTAATTAAGCCTTTACATTCAGTAAAATAAAACAGAGTTTTTTAACGGCACATACAAGTCAATTTTTCCTGGCCATTTGTGGAGGGGCAATTTATATCCAAGGGTTACCCAAGCTTGTTACTGGGTTCATTTGGAGTCAAATACAGGGTGTAAAATTTATCATATACAGATATCTTTCATCAAACAGTGTCTGTACATTTTAGAACAAACAGTATGTCAGACAGAGAGGGTGGCAGGCTCTCCCACCTGCGAGTGGCAGTGGCACAAACATTCCTGGAACAGGCCCATGTCGCAGCACAGCAAGCGGACGTTGCAGCTGGGGTCACTGTCATCTAGCGGCCGTGTCTTGTTCAGCAACCCAAGGGTTTTTGATCCACTTCCTCCCAGATGACATCTGACAACCCCAGACAAGAGTCGGTGGGAACGTCAGACACAACCCTAAGATGGCATGGCCCGGGAGCGGGTCAGCGGCCCTCACCTGTCCTCAGCCCGCCTCTGTCCCATCCGGTTCCCTCAGCCAGAGATCTACTATGTGGTCTGGGCTCAGCGCCACTATATAGCGAGGATGAACAATTTGAGGAGGGCAGTCAGCAGCTATTTGGGGCAGCGAAGAAATGGGGCCAATATCCCCGCTTCTTGCAGTAGGCGGCAAAGTATAGATGTTGAGAGTGGCATGGGAGGTCTTTGTTGTGAGGGGTCAGCCTCGGCATACCAAAGCCCGGTGATGAGGACAGCAGTGACGATGAAACACAAATAGATGATGATGTAGCCGACCGCACTTGGGAGCCGGGTGAACAAGGGGCTTCATCATCGTCAGGAGAAGAGGGCGACAGCTTGCGCGTCAGGCAGCGGCGCCAGCCAGCAAGTGGGTTGTGTGGCCGTGAGTCAGCAGGATAGCAGCAGTGCGAGGTCGGGAGCCAAGCGGCCACGGGGTAGAAAACCGCTTCGCAGGTCCAAGAAAGTAGCGGCACAGGGGCTCAGCGAGGCAGCGGCGGTAGTAGTCACTCAGTGCGGAGCGTTGGTGGTTTTAAAAATCAGCTATTCGGCGGTGTGGCAGTTCTTTGTTTAAGACCCCGGAGGACCCGAATTATGGGTATATGTAGAATCTGGGGGCCAGAAAGTGAAGCGTCGCCAGGGCGCTAACACTGGCCCAACGGCCCTGCGTCAACACATGCAGCGTCACCATCCGGTGGCCTGGCAGAAACGTGGCTCAGATGTGGTGGTCCATCCTGCCGCCGCAGCAGCAGCAGCGGACAGTGGCACGCATGCCATTGCAGCCAGTCAAGGATCCACCACCTCTGTAGAAGGGAGCTGTTTCTCTTTGACATCATCTCCCAGTCCAGATGCTTCTGCTCCTCGCTACTCATGGCGCCAGCAGTCGTTCAGCGAGGCGATTGCAAAGGGGACAACAGTATGCGTCCAACCATCCTAAGGTGCAGCAGCTGACCGTGCTCCTGTCAAAGTTGTTGGTACTGCAGTCCCTCCCTTTCCAAATGGTGGACTCTGCACCGTTCAGAGAACTAATGGCTTGTGCCGAGCCGAGATGGAGAGTTCCAAGCCGTAATTTCTTTTCCAAAAAGGCAGTACCAGCATTTTCATAAATATGTAGAACAGAAATGGGCCGTCCTTGAGCTTATCGGTTTTTTCCCAAGGTGCACGGTAGGCGGACGTCTGGAGCTGTAACTACGGTCAGGGCCAGTACATTTCCTTTACGGCCCACTGGGTGAATGCGCTTTCTGCCCAGGCACACCAACAACTTGGACAGGAGACGCCGCTTTCTCCTCCACGTTGTCAAACTGTGGCTCCTGCGCCAATGTCTGCCTCCTCCTCCTCCACCACCACCACCATCTCAGCCTCCACAATTTACTGCTCACCCCAATACCAAAATGTGTAGGGCACAGCGGTGTCACGCAGTTCTACACCTGGCTTGCCTCGGCGAACGAAGTCACACAGGGGAGGAATTGCTCCGCCTCCTCAGCAAGAAATCGATGTGTGGCTTTCTCCGCGCCAACTGCAAATCTGAACCATGGTGACGGACAATGGGAGGAACATGGTGTCCGCGCTGCACCGAGGAAGAATGGTCCATGCGCCCTGCATGGCGCACGTGTTCAATCTGGTTGTGAAAAAGGTTCCTGAAGTCTTCCACAGATCTTTAGAAAATTCTGAAAATGGCCCGGAAGCTGTGCATGCACTTTATTCATTCGTACAAAGCCAGGAACACCCTCCTCGAGTTGCAGCGGCAAGGCCCCCCCCCCAACACACTCTTTTATGCGATTGTTTCCACCCATTGGAATTCCAGCCTGCACATGTTGGACGACTGTATGAACAAAGAAAGACCATTAACGATTTTTTGATGATCCAGGCGGAAAAGGAGTACTCCCCTGTGTAACTTTGATGTCAGCCAGTGGCAGCTCATGTGTGACACCTGCCGTTTGTTGAGGCCATTCGGGGGCCACGTTATTTGTCAGTCGCCGGGACTACGGGATGAATAACGTTATTCCACAGCTTCATGTCCTGGAACAGATGCTGAAAAATCTGTCTGGGCAGGGGACTGGGAATTTGTGGCGACTACATCTCGCGGCCCATGAGTCCGCTGGGGACTGAAATGTAGGAGGAGGAAGAGGAGGAGGAGGAGGAGGATTGGAGCAGAAGCAATTGTCTGGTTTAAATGAGTGGATTTTCTACCCAGGTGAAAGAGAAGGAGGAGCAGGAGCAACTGGAGGGGTAGATGGAGATGAGGAAGACGAGGCAGATGACCCGCAAGCACCGTGGCAGTATACAGTGGAATGGAGGCAGGGAGCCCTGGAGTCACTTGTGCAGATGGCCGCAGCATGCTGATTTGCCTGGTAGTGACAGCCGAATAGTCAGATCCGACAGAGGGATGACTTCTGGCTCTCCCCCCTATTGGACCCTCGCTAACCGGTCCAAAATGGGAGCCTTTTTCCAGCTATTGAGGGAGGACAAACTTAAATACTATAGGGAAATCCTCCGTAGTCAGTTGGCCGCTGCCTATGTGCGGGATCGTCCCCCTCTGACAGGTCTGACCCGGGGGGTTCCTCAGCGCTCCGTATTTCTGCCGCGGCTCTGGGGGAAGGTGGGGGGGTAGGAGCAGGGACCAGCTCCATCAGCATCAACCCCAAGTCTGGAGTCACTGATGAGCAGTTCTTCACCCGCCTTGTGGGGGGGGTAGTCGCCAGCCGCGGCAGCAGCAGGACCTGGGGCAGTCCTGAACCAACAGGTGGTGGCCTTTCTTGGACAGCAATCTGCCAAACCCGTTAGAAGATCCGCTGGACTACTGGGCAGCCAAACTGGATGTGTGGCCGCAACTTGCCGAGTTTGCAGTGGAGAAGCTATCCTGCCCAGCCAGTAGTGTGGCATCAGAACGGGTCTTCAGTGCGGCGGGGGCCATCGTTACCCCAAGAAGAACCCGCTTGTCCACGGGAAATGTGGAACGACTGACCTTTGTCAAGATGAATCAGGCGTGGAATCGGCCAGGATTTCCCCACACCAATGCCTTAGGCGTCAGTCTTGGGTTCAAACTACCTGCGCTCAGCCACTATTATGATGCCCCCGCCCGCCTGATGCCACACATCTGCTGACAGTTTCCCCATCTGCCTACCAAACCCTCTTTACCAGGGACTGGTATTGCCACCCACCTCAAACATCTGTCATTTTGCCACTCTATGACCTCATGCTGCTGGTGCTGGTGCTGGTGCTGTGACATCCACACTGTGTCACGTGCCACTCTCTGGGCTCATGCTGTTGCTCCTGCCGCCGTCACCTCAAATCTCTGTCATTGTGCCCTTGTGGCGTACTCCTTTTTTTTGCCCCCTCCAGAATGTCATTGTGCCACTGTCTGACCTCATGCTGCTGCTGTGGCTGCTGCCGTGACCTCCACACTGTGTCATTGTGCCACTGTCTGACCTCATGCTGCGTCTGCCGTGCCCTCCACCCTCTGTCATTGTGCCACTCTGTGGCCTACTCCAGTTTTTGCCACCTCCAGAATGTGATTGTGCCACTGCCCCGACCTCATGCTGCTGCCGCCCGTGACCTCACTCTCAGTCATTGTGCCACTCTGTGGCCTCCTCCTGTTTTGCCACCTCCAGAATGTCATTGTTGCCACTGTCTGACCTCATGCTGTTGCTGTGGCTGTGCCATGACCCCTACACTGTGTCATTGTGCCACTGTCTGACCTCATGCTGCTGCTGCCGTGCCCTCCCACTCTCTGTCATTGTGCCACTCTGTGGCCTACACCTGTTTTGCCACCTCCAGAATTTCATTGTGCACTGTCTGACCTCATGCTGCTGCTGTAGCTGCTGCCGTGACCTCCACCCCTGTTCATTGTGCCTCTGTCTGACCTCATGCTGCTGCTGCCGTGGGCCCCCCACTCTCTGTTATTGTGCCCCTTGTGGCTTATTCCCGTTTTTGCCACCTCCCGAATGAGATTGTTTGGGACTGCCTGACCTCATGCTGCTCTACCGTGACCTCCACACTGTGTTTATTGTGCCACTCTGTGGCCTGCTACTGTTTTGCCACCGCCAGAATGTCATTGTGCCACTGCCTGACCTCATGCAGCTGCCGCCGTGACCTCCGCTCTCAGTCATTGTGCCATTTCTGTGGCCTCCTCCTGTTTTGCCACCTCCAGAATGTCATTCTGCCACTGTCTGACCTCATGCTGCTGTGACTGCCGCCGTCACCACCACACTCTGTCACTAATGTTGCCACCTGAGCTCTCAGCTTGTTTTTTTCCAGCTTTCGCTGGCATGACTTTATCAGGCTACATTCCTGCTTGAGTTTTTTGGTCAGTTTTGCCCTCTTAAGTGCCCAGGGAATTTTATAGTGAAGCGATTCTAAGAGCGGCGGCAGTCATGTGCGTGTCATACTAAAACACAACATTGTATGAAGACCAAACCAAGCTCCCTCTGCATATTTAAGCATGGCACAATGTTCTACAGGACCCTGCAGGCTCTGTGCAGCCTGGAAATAGCTGTTTTTTAACGCGATTTGTGCCGAAGTAATTCGTAGCGAAACGAATTTTGTCGGAAAATTCGGCGAAGTGACCGAATCGAATTTTTGAGAAATTCGCCCATCTCTAACCACATGCCATTGATGTGAAAGGTGAATTTTGGCCACAAAGGTACGTGAGAGCAGACCAACATCCTACAGTAGAGCAACTCATTGATAAAATGAACCAGGGGGCTACAAGATATGTGTCTAAAATAACAGCTAAGTGAACCCTACTGTCTATGAGGCTCCGAAGCAGAGAGATGGTCACTGTACCTCTGCAAACAAAGTTGCATTAGCAGAAAAGGCTTCAATTTTCATGACAGTATCGAAACTGGACCTTCGCTTATTGGCAAAGAGTTACTTTCTCCAATGAGTCAAATTATCGAACGGATGGAAGTTGTCGTGCCCGGCAAGAATCTATAGAAAACAAACACCCTGCAACCACTGCTTAAAGAACACAAGCTGGTGATGGCAGTGTTATAATCTAGGGAATGTTTCTGTAGCATTCTCTGGGTCACTCATCCATGTGGAAGACACTCTCGACCAATTTAGATATAAAATTTATCCTTGCAGATCATGTACACCCATACATGGTAATTGACTCTCCTGGAGCAGATGGGATCTTCCAGTATGAAAACGCAAAATATCACATGACTAAAAGTGTCTGAAATTGGTTGGAAGAGCATGACCATAGTTTCCAAGTATTACCCTGGCCCCTCATTCCCCAGACTTGGACTCAATTGAGCATCTGTGGAACCAATTTGATTGTTGTGCTCGCACTATGGATCATCTCCCATGCACCCTCTAGCCGCTGTGGGATGCAACCAGCATGGCTCCAGATACATGTGACATACCAGGACCTTATTGAGTTACTTAGAGCCTGTCTTGCTGCTGTCCGTACTGCACACATTAGTTACTCTGGAGATTAGCTGGTAGTCATAATAATTGGACTTAATTTTGTATGACTTTGCACAATCAAGTTCAAATGTTCTTAAAGGGAACCTGTCACATAGATTATGCCCCCCTTGCTGAGGACAGCACAAGCTAGTATCAGACATGCTGTTTCCAGCGCTGTGTCCCTTATTCTGTAAGATGCTGTAGTTTTAGAGCATTTAATGCTCAAATCTTATTCATGAGCAGTTGTTAGCCCTGCCCACCAAAGACCAGCCCCGCCCACGTGGCAGTTATTCTCATGTTTCTACCTATTCAAAGTAATAGGTTTATCAGTTGAGATGGGCGGGACTAGCCTCAGATAACTCTTTTCATGACTCTTTTCTGGCTGAAAACTGCATTAAATACTCAAAAACTACAACATCTTACAGAATAAGTGACACAGCACTGGGAACAGCATGTCTGACACTAGCTTGTTCTGTCCTCAGCAAGGGGGGCATAAACTATGTGACAGGTTCTCTTTAACTGTACTTGGCTAGTGAATTTTGGACAAGTATACGTATAGAATAGTTTAGAGGCACAATGTAAAATTTTACATCTTAAATATAGGATAAATGTTTGAAAAATCTTATAACAGTGCTGAGTTTTTGTAATTTAAAGATGTACCTTAAGTGAAAGATAATTTGTCATTTCAATGACCTAATGCTTTTATTCTAATCTGCACTAGTCCCAATCCTGTGGCTCCCAGCAAACCCTGACAGCATGAGACTATTAAAATATGCTAGTAATTATAGTTTTACAACTGCATACTCAAAATAAATCATATTTTAAACACTATAATGTACCAGTTTCTAAACAGTACTATACAGTCCTCACAAGTTTGTTATAGTATGTCACAGTGATTATCCAGGGACAGGCGCAATTGGACCTAACTATAATATACAACTCAGCTTCCACTGTAAATTCCTTGGTGCCATGGTCAGAATTGATATGTTGCTATAGCAGGTAATTGTCTAATAATGGCCTCTGTGACTTCCATGTATGGAAACTTATTAGGCCTTGGCAGGAACCGGGTCTATTATAGGTTGCTTGTCTATGTAAAACTCACATGCATAATACACTGCAATACATTGTATAATAGCAGCAATCATATGATCACATTTTCATGTTCCTAGGGAGTAAACAAAAATACAAAAAATTAATGTGTCAAAAAATACAAAATAACTCCTTTAATGGTAAAAAAAAGATTAAAAAGTAATTAAATAATTGGTTTTAGAGGGTTCCTTATGATTTCAACAATAAAAATCAGCATGATGTAAAAAAATGTAAAACACCAATGCCAGCATTACTGTTTTTTGGTCACCTCTGCTTCTAAAACATGCTATAAAACATCACGTTCCTAAAAAGTACATAAAATGGTATCAAAAAGTCAATCTCAAAATTAGATCATTAAAAACTAAAGCCTGTTGCTCAGAAACAACCCTCTAATGCGTGGTGATGAAATGAAAACATAAAAACATTATGGATCTCAGAACATGGCAACTCAAAGCAGTGATTTTACTATACAAAAAAAACCACATAAGCAATTATATAAATTTGGTGTCACCATAATCAAATTAATACACCTTGGGGACATGTATGAATTGGTTTATCTAGCTAATCCAAAAAAGGAATAAAAGGTGATTAAATGTTATACTGTATGTATCCTGAAATGTTAGTATTGAAAACTACAACAAGATTTCATTTAGCTTCACCAGTGAAAAAAAGTAAAAAATATAGACAGTAAGGCAAAAAAAAAATTTTTCTTTGTGAAAAGGTTGTAAAACAAAATACTGTATAAGATTGGTATCACCATACTCAGAATAATCGGCAGAATACATTATTTATACCATAATGTGAACATTGTAAAAAAGAATAAAACAATAAGGAATTGCTTTTTTCCATGCCTCCCAAAAATGTTGTTAAGGAGCTAGGGATTTGGCTTACTCACTAAGCCCCACTATATTTACTATTTTGCCATAAAGCCCCCTTGTGACACCCCTGCAGCGGGTGACACTTGTAGACAGAGGTGAGAAATCACAATTTAAAATGTCCTATCTGACCTGCCCGACATGTTTCGCCAGCTAACCTGGCTTCATCAGGGATTAGAGGTCCATCGGGGCCTTATTTGTTCTGTGTCCATGAGATTAGGGACGACTGCCCAAGTAGTAGGCTTGGGATGCCTTACTGGAGCTAGTACTTTGCTATAGATATAAGGCTCTCCTGTTAATAAGTGGTGCTCCACCAGACTTGATAATAGAAAGGGAGTTATTCCCTCTTTCAGAACCAAAAAGGGTTAAATGATGAGGTTAGAAATCAGGTTTTTAAATAGTGTGCATAGAAGTTAAGTGTTATACATAATAAAAGTTACGTTTTAGTGTTTTACAGATAGAGAACTGATAAAGTTTAAATTTGCCTATGGCAAAATAGTAAATATAGTGATCAAAAGTCACTCTCTGTTCTCTTGCGAGATTCCCAATTTTTTGGAGATTATGTACTCACTAAGCCGGCTCCATAGACAGAGTGTGCTGGCTGATTATTACAGCTGACACCCAACGCTAACAGTAGAGATTGGAGCCTGCTCTGACACCTGATGTTTAACCACTGAGGCGCCACAGCAATTGCGGTTGCATCGTTTAAATAAATGACGAATGGTGCTGCATATTGTTATTCCTTCCAATCTCACGGATGCTTATTGGTAATCATGGCAGCTGAAAGTCAAATGAAGGCTTCCATAGCCACCATGTTAATGCTTCTATTATTTCCTACTCCAGGCAGAAAGTAATAGAACCGCTAGCTTGGTTCACCCTTCTGCATTATTTATATAATGCAGAAGAGTGTACAAACAATTGGGCCTTTTAGTGGTCAAATAACCTAGGGGGAACAAATGTACAAGTGACAAAAAAGTTATAAAAGTATAGATAATAATAAAAAAATAAAAAAAATTAAAATAACCCTGTTTTGCCTTTTTAAAAATTATAAAAACTAAAAAATAAAGTTATACATAATTGGTATCACCTCATTTGTAAAAGTCCGATCTATTTAAGTATATTATCATTCATCCTGTACATTGAGCACCAAAGAAGAAAAAAATTCCAAAAGCCAAAATTGTGTCATTTCACCTCCCCAAAAAATTTGAAAAAAAAAGTGATCAAAATGTTGAATACATCATAGAATGTTGAATACATCATACCATTAAAAACTGCACTTCAGCCTGCCAAAAATGAACCTTTACTTAGGTCTATAAGTGAAAAAGCAAAAAAAGTTATTGGTTGCAAATTTTTTTTTAAAAATACAGAATGTTTTTATCGTTTTGAAAGTACTATGGCACAACAAAACCCCTACATATTTGGTATCACTTGAATCATACCGACCTACAGATAATACATCATTTGTACAAAAGAATGAATAACATAAAAACAAATACCCGCAAACCTGGCGCAAGTAAGTTTTTTTTTACATTTCTGCTTTTTCAGCCATAGTTTTACTCTGTAACATGTTATTTTACATATTTACATAGTTTATTTCCTTAGTCAAAGTGCATGACCTTCCATGTATCCACACGTGGGATCCTCCACAATGGGCATTTAATACATTTTCTAAATATATGTCATTAAAAAGATGTACCTTGTCAGAGCTGCAGTCTTTTTTTCATGTGTTTACTGCTCATTGTCAGGGGCTACGACCTGTACTTCAGCTTATACCTGGCAGTTTTACCTTCAGTATCTGATGGCAGGCACGGGAGCGTGCATTGCCAGACATGCTTAGTGTCTCCCTGCTGGCCAATATGTTCTTCATTAGCTGGAGAGCAGAGCAGGGCTTCTGGGTGTGCTTGCTAGCTCTCAACCATGCCCCCTCCTAGTCACCTGTCTCCTTGTACATTACAATGGCTCTCTGACTTTTCTATTCAGTCTTTCCTGCATAGAAAAGCCATAGAGGCATTGTAATGTAATTAGATAAGCAAACACTCAGTCAGTGACTGCAGGCTGGCTGCTCAATCTTAGGTCCTCTCCTGTGACTGAGCAATGCCCTCCCCCTTTCAGGCTGATGAATGATGAATACTCAGCCTGGGAGTGAGCACAAAAGGAGGCTGTTTTTTTTCCAGAAGAAACTAACGCCCCCTTTTTCAAACATGAAGAGGACTGAGGGGACCAGGAAGGTAATGAAATCAACTTGTGGCAAAGCCTCTTTAAATGTTGGAGGACTAAAGGACTTAAATAGACATGGTTATACAAGTTCATCTAGAAGGCAAGATGCTTATTTCCGCTTATGAACAGTGTAGCCAGACCATAGATTGACATAACATTTTAATGGAGTCTCTGGTAGAGCAAAATTTAAGATTACATTATCTTTCTTTCTATTTCTTGTTTGCTTCTATTCTTTCAGTTCCTTTTTCCTTTCTGCATTTTCTTCTTATAAATAATACAGAGATGTGTATTTATGGGCAGTTTTTTGACAAAGTGGATACAAAGCTGCTGTAAAAAAAATCACATGAAGACACTGAAAAGAGAAGATAAAAGAACAATGATGGGTGGGTGAGATGAATTGGGCAGTTTAAAAAAGGAATCTGTCACATGCTGTCTGATCTTTGGGTAACATGCTATAAAGCAGGATGAGCTGAGCAGATTGCTATATAGCTTTGTGGATTCAGCTGAATTTGTATTTAAAAAAAAAAAAATCATACAAATCCCTGCTGATTCTGGGTTAGGGAGTCCAGTAGACAGTGTTAACAGTGACAGAAATGTATGCAGACTGATACAAGGAAGGCTGTCGATCACAGATAACACCACCCACTGGACTCCTTAGCCCAGAATAAGCAGGGATTTAAATTAATAAAATACATCTTTTACTTTATCTTTCCTTATACAACTATATATCAATCTGCTCAGCTTTTCTTGCTCTATAAGGCTATGTCTACACGGCACAGAAAAACAACTGTATTTTCAGTGGTTTTAGTATTCTAAATCCACCGAAAATACGATTGTTCAGCCATGTTGTATAATACGCTGGTGTTTTGAGTTTTGCCATCGGTCTCCCATACAATCAATTTTATTGGCCGACAGCAAAAAAAATGGGAACCGACCGTGGTTTTTGCGCAAAACGTGACAAAAACCACGATCGTGCAGCGGACAAAAAACAGTCGACTTTCAGACGGTTTTTGTCCGATGCCGTGTAGACATAGCCTAACATTCTGCCAGTAAATCAGATCGCATGTTCAATGTGACTGGTTTCCTATAATAGAGGTAAGATAAGTTACAAACCCTTGGCTTTGTGTTATTGATCGTCACCAATTCAAATTAACAAGACAGTGTTAATGTAATACCCACATTGAATATTCCCTCATACACAATTTAGATATTGTGTATGTATAGTACCGCAGTTAAAAATTAACAAATATATTCAAAGTATTCCAATACAACTCCCATTAGGTGTTTGTTATTTAATAGTGTGCAAACAGTTATTTGACATGTATCTATGCTGGAAAAAAATGAGTATGTTATGGGCATTTTAATGCATTTTTCTCTGTCTGAATAGAAAATAATTGCATCATATAAATTCAAGGTAATAAACAGCTCACTGTATAAAACTAATTAAAATCTTGTAAGTAAATGCAGAAAATTAGTTAAAATTACTCATGTAATTCTTAAAATGAAAAGAAAGTGGGGTCATTATTACTCATACTAGTTTTTATGCAATCTTTGTTTACATTGTCCCCCTGTGTTAAATGACTGGCTAGTACATTTGCATAGGGTAACTAACACATACCACATCACTTGCATGCCTGCAAGTACACTTGAGTAACTATAATTACACGTGACACCAATTACTCTATTACTTTGTATTAAATTATAATGGAAAATTCCACTAGAGAATTGAAGCCTAATTGCATCTTCATTTGCATAATTTTGCATATTAATTACATCTCAGATGAATAATAAATTTCAGCAGATTTTTAATTTATGCATAGACACAAAAACAAGTGAAAAAATAATTTACAATAAAATACAGCAGCTATGGTCAGGACATTCGACTAATTTTGCTTAGTTTAGCAAAAGAAAACTTGGTCTGTTTAACACGGTTTGTCTGTGTTGATTGCTGTTTACCATGGTATGTCACTTGTTAGAGAGTTAAAAGATGTCTCCACTTAATGAAAATCACCAAATTCAATTATAATATTCCAAATATGTGAATTCGTGTTATTGTGAAATTTGTTACAGGACAACACTCTTTAATATGAAGCATAATCCAAATGGATTTATATATTTTAATTGTTTGTTGCTTTGTATTACAACAAAGTATAGTAATCAAGATAGAAATAGCAGACAATGCTGAATAATCCTGAATGGATATTTTGTTTCAGTGTTTCAAGTGGTATTTGTTGAAAATATAAAAGGTAACGGGAAATGAGCAAATAGCGGACTTAACCTAGCAAAATAATAATATTTCCTATGGAAGCAAAGCAGGAATTTTAAATACCTCATCAAACAGTATTCACTTCATGAAAGAAAATGCAGTAAAGGATATATTTGTAATTTGTTAATTGGCTTTTTTACAGCATCAGTTATGTTGGATGGATGGGGTCATGTATCGCAAGATTTTCATGGTTGGGTCTTCCAGCAGGACAATAACCCGGAACACACAGCCAAGACAACTAATGAGTGGCTCCATAAGAAGCATTTCAAGGTCCTGGACTGGCCTAGACAGTCTCCAGACCTGAACTCAATCATAAATCTATGGAATGAGCTGAAATTCAATGTAGCACAGCGTCAGCTTCAAAACTTGAAAGATCTGGAGAAGATTTGTATGGAGGAGTTGGCCAAGATTCCTGCTGCAGTGGGCACAAACTTGGTCAAGAATTACAAGAAATGTCTGACCTCTGTAATTATAAACAAGAGTTTCTGTACCAAATAATAAGTTCTGTTTTTCTATTTTATCAAATACTTATTTCATGCAATAAAATGCAAATAAATTATTTAAAAATTATATAATGTGATTTTCTGGCTTTTTTTCTTAGATTCTGTCTCTCAGAGTTGAAGCGTACTTACAATAAAAATGAAAGACCTCTCCATTCTTGCAAAATCACCAGTGTATTAAATACTTATTTTCCCCACAGTATATATACATTCACTGTATACACAAACCAACCTTCTACACAGCATGGTCGGATAATAAGACAGTTCAACATATATACAGGCAATCCCTGACTTACAACGTTCCGACTTACATCTGTCCCCTTGTTACAAACCGAGACTTATGGGACACGGTGGCACTTGTAGTTTCATTTTCCTCAGCAAATAGTAGATTTGGAACTACAAGTTCCAGCATGCCACAGCAGCACACAAGGTGAAATCTTCTTAACAGGTGCACAGACAGAAAACCAAATTTAAAAACCCTTCCCTGCATTATCCAAAACGTAAAAAAAAAACTTTCATGCTGGAGTTACATTTAATAAATATACTTGTTCCGACTTACTTACAAATTCAACTTAAGAACAAACCTACAGTCCCTATCCAGTTCGTAACCAGGGGACTTCCTGTACGGTATATTTATTAAGAAAGTAAAGGAGATTAAGGAGATATAAAGATGCAGCACATTTCTATAAAAAATTGTATAGTTTAGTGAGAAAGAAAAACATGCTTCCAAGACGTGCCAAGTGATTCTTCTACACTCACACTGTTATCTGTGTATTTACACACAAACATAACAGTGTCACTCAGCAATTTTATGCCTTACAACCCTGACAGGAAGGCACAAGACTACTGAGCTCTCCGTGTTGGAAATATAAGAGCAGAGACTGCGAAGCAAACTCCCGTCTTGCTGATGAGATATAGCAGAATATGGTCTGGCCACTGATGCTAGAACAAAGAAGAGTTTGACAATCTAGGAAACCATCTGTAAAAAAGTAGGATAGAAAAACTATTGTATCTTTGAAATGAAACAACACAAATGTATTTTGTAATATTGTTTATTTATCCTTGCCTATACATATACAAAACTAATCAATCAGATGGGAATACCCCTTTAAGTTAATTCTACTGTGTACTTATCATCTAGTTGTTCTATTTGCTGATTTGTAATCAAAAGAATAACTTAATTTCTATGTATTCAAAAATGGATTTTATTTTTATTATGAAATCTTCATTCATTACAGTATTAGATAAATTTAAAACTCAATAAAATTATTAGAGGGGTTGGCCTTTCTTAGCAACCCCATCTCAAAATAAATCTGCCCCAGAAATAAATTCAGTTGCATGAGTCCAATTTCTCTAACCCTGAGGGATTAGCTATTGTTGCCAAAGAATCTCATGTGGCTGCTCACTGGCCCTTAGTTGTATTGAGCCTGCCAGAGCAGAAGCTTGGCTGACTTCTAATGACTAAACAATGGATGTAATTACATAACACATTTTAAAAGTAAAAATAACACAATTCAAGGTACAATTTGAACTCCGTAATCTTTTTTTTTGTAAACTGTAGTTTTATTAAAGTATTTGCAATAAATCGAAATAATTACAAAACACTGTAAAAACCATTCCTTCAATGAAATACAAAACAACAACTCATGAAAGATATCAAGCAAATTGGGTACAAGATACACTTGACTTATATCACCCAAAACTCTTCAATTAACAGTCGTACATATTGTGATCCAAACTGACCAATGTACTACCCAACAGAGACGAGACAAGAAACTGGACAGAAACAAGAGGGGGAAGGGTGTGACAAACATGTCCATTGAAAAACACAACCTGAAGGTCTACCCATTACCCAGAAAGCATCAGGAACTCAAACTTCATGTAGTGTAACATATGTGTCCCAGACGTCCCAGGTCAAATGAAAGTTATCCACAATATCATTCAACATGGTAGTTAGGTGTTCTAAGGACCTGATATCCCTTAACCGTCTAAGCACACCACTCAACTTTGGGGGGGGTCATTCCGTTTCCCATATGAGGAAATCATACATTTTGTTGCGGTGAGAATATGTAAGAGTAATTTCTGAAAAGGCTTCTTTAGCTTCGTTGAAAACAATTTTAATATACATACTATCGGATCTAGAGGTAACTGGAACCCATAGTTGTCGAATAAGCAAGCATTCCCAGAAGATATGATGAACATGAGCCCCATGTGCATTACAACGCCAACAAAGATCAGGAATTGTACACTTAAGCTTGTGTAAAACAGCTGGTATATGATACCATAGTATTAAAATCTTAAGTTGATTTTCTTTGTAGGTGTTGCACATTAAAGATTGGGTGGCTCTGCGCCATATCAACTCCCAATCGTCCTGGGAGATTTGTTTGTTCAGGAAGTTTTCCCATTTTAACATATAAGAGTGTCGATGGGGTTCATTTGGGAACGGGTTCAACAACAGCGTATAGATGTCAGATATCAGGCCTCTAGTTGAAGTACAGAGTTTGCATAATAACTCAAATCTGGTTGGGGGATATACTACAGAGGAATGCAATGTACATGACAAAAAATGAGCTATTTGCAGATAAGAGTAATAGCAATTCTCCCGGACCTCAAAATCCGATCTTAGGGCTTGAAAAGAAAGTATACATTTAGTGCGGTGGTCCACTATGTCAGCAAATCTGAACAATCCCCTATAAAACCACGGCTTAAAAGACATATTACCCATACCCTCTGGAAACAGGGGATTAAACAGAAAGTTAGTCACGGATGAAGAGGCAGAGCATAGGTTAAATTTCCTCATACATTTCTTCCACACCGCCCTAGTTAATTGCATTGGGCCGAGTAGTTGAGTGTCAATGTGCACATGAGAGGTGGCCCAGAGCAAGGAATTTGGATGCGCCGGCGCAAGCCACAGCTTTTCTATCTCTGCCCACTTAGATGTAGCCATCAAAGAAGACTAAGCTGGGATTCTTCGAAGCTGTGTAGCCCAATAATATTTAGTAAGATTCGGAACCGCCAAACCCCCTTCCTTCCTCCCGACCAGCATAATACTCCTTCCAATTCTGTGTCATTTGTTACACCAAATAAATTTAAAGAAGGAGGTTTGAACACATTTTAAATCTTTCATCGGGACTAGAATAGGCAGAATCTCAAAAAGATAAATTAGTTTAGGTAAAATAGTCATTTTTATAGCAGCTATTCTGCCTAAAAGAGAAAGGGGCAGGGAAACCCATTTTTGCAATAAGTTTCTGATTTCGGCATAATTACTGGGGAAATTTGCCTTGTAGAGTGTAGAGAAAGAGGAGGTGAGATTAATACCCAAATACCTTAAGGCCGATGATCTCCAGTTATACCGATAGTTAGCTTTTAAGTGGGTCAAATCATGTTCCGGGATATTTATAGAAAGGGCTTCAGTTTTGGTAGTGTTTATTTTATAACCTGATAGATTTTGAAACTTAAGCAATAAAGAGTTCAGATTAGGCAAAGATGTAAGCGAAGATGTGATGGTCAATAAAACATCATCTGCAAATAGAGATATTTTAAATCTCTATCTTTAATTTTGACCCCCCTGATGTTGACATCCTCACGAATAGCCGAAGCAAGGGGTTCGGCACAGAGAACAAATATCAAGGGGGACAAAGGAAAGCCCTGTCTGGTGCCATTGAAAATTCTGATTAATGGGGACATACTATTAGGGAGTTTAATTGTCGCCGTAGGTGTGGAGTAAAGTGCAGTGATCGCCTGTAAGAAGGGACCCGAAATTCCAAAGTGCTTTAAAGTAGCCATCATGTAAGACCAATTGAGGTGGTCAAAGGCCTTCTCCGTGCCTAAGCTGAACAATAAAGCAGAGCTACCAAGCCGATTGACCGAATCAACTAGATTTATCACCTTTCTCGTATTGTCCCCCCCCTAACGGTTGAGAACAAAACCCACTTGGTCCTTATGCACCCGTTGTGGTAGCCAGATTGCAAGCCTATTGGCTAATATTTTTGTAAACAATTTGAGATCTGTGTTAAGTTAAGCAATCGGCCTATAATTCGAGACTTCCACGGGGTCTTTGTTGCGTTTAGGGATCAGGGAGATGTACGAGTGCAGAAAGGTGGTGGGCTTTGTAGCTCCATCCAAGATGAAGTTATACATTTGTAGTTGATAGGTCGAGAGTTGAGGCCCATACACCTGATAATACAGGTATGTTAAGCCGTCTGAACCAGGAGCTTTACCGGGGGGCATAGATTTAAGGGCCGCTTCCATGTCCTCAAGGGTAATTGGGGAGTTAAGGGAGTCTACCGCTTTAGCAGACAAAGATGGTATTACAAGATGACAGAAATTTTTGTAACCAGCTTTTCCTCTCTTCTCCATTAATAGGAAGAGTGTCAGGAAGTGAGTACAGCCTGAAAAAATATTCATGGAACAATTTCCCAATCGTATCTGGGTCATATGTCACTTGACCTCCACCATCCTTTAAAGCATGCGGATTGCGTTTGTCTAAGTCCTCCCCCAGCTGCCTTGCCAACAGGGTGTGTGCCTTATTACCCCTTACGTAATACCTCTGTCTCGAATAAAGCAACAACTTTTCAGTCTTGGTCAAGGCCAAAGCTTTAAGCTGCGCACGAATATCTATTATTTTTCTCAGCTTAACCCTAGTTGGCGCGGCAGCCAGTCACGACTCCAGGGCAGAAAGCTGGGTCTGAAGGAAGTCCCTACGTTGGTTCATGTTTTTCTTAATTCTAGTACCTATGGAAATACACCATCCCCGGAAGACCGCTTTATGGGCTTCCCATAACATCATAGGGGAGGACACCAAATTTTTTTTAGTAGAGTAATAATCTATAAGATGTTGTCTTAGTTCCACCCTCGTCTGAGGGTTTTTGATTAGGCTTTTGTTTAACCGCCAATGGCATCTACGATTCGGTGAAGCTTGCAGTTTGAGAGATAAAGTGATGGGGGCATGATCTGACCAGGTAATAGCTTTAATATCTGCGTGAACCCTATGTCGCAGGGCTGGGATATTGCCAAAGAAGTAATCTATTCTCGAATGAGAATTGTGGGGTGCCGAGAAGAAAGTATAGGAGCGCTCCAGAGGGTGCGCTATTCTCCATAGATCAAATAAAGCGTGCTTTCTGATTAGTTTCCTAAAATCCCTGGTGAACTCCGTAATCTTTAAAGTGTATCTCCAATTATCAGACAACCTTTAACAAATCAACAGTACAAGCAGAAATAAAACACTTTGTAATAGATCTTACTGAAGAAAAATGCTCTCTCCACTTCTCAGCCTCCTTTTGCCTTTTTCTCTGTGTTTCTTGTTTTTGCTTGTACTGTTGATTTATGGAAAGTTGCTTTACAATTTCAGTTATTCTTTGTTTGGTGGTAACAGTTTGACTCTGGAATAGAGATAATGACATAGGGCAACATGTATCAACGAGGTTGTGCCAGTTTTCTTGCATCAAAAAGCTGTCGTAGCACTGTTCTATAGATGTATGAATACTCGTACTCCAAACTTTGGTGCAATAGGCACCTGCGCAAAACTTTTTAATGCACCAAAGATTAGGGGCGTTCTGCGGGAGTCGCACCACATTCATAGAAGTAGACACATTTATGATTCTTTGACACCAAATCTAGGCGCAGAACAGTTAGAACAGCCAGACCAAGTTAAAGGTGGTCTGCCTGAGCCAGACTTGTCGTATTGGCACTACAATGCGCCTGTATGTATGAGCTGCAGAAGAACAGGTTCATACATTTTGGTGCATTCTACACTGTCTTAAAGCGATTTAAAACCAGCCTGTCAGTGCCAAAGTTCATACATGTTGCCCATAGTCTTTGAACTGAAATAAATAGAGCAGTCCTTGAATTGGAAGTAATAGCTTGATCTGTCAACTGGAATGGGACACTAATAGAATCCCTTCTACAGTTAATCATAATGTAAGTTCTGCAGCTGCCTCCTTTTGCTGGTCAAGTGTTCTTGCTCATACATGATTCTCCTGCAGTTTTCCATGCTGTTTGTTCGAATTCCATAGTCTCCGACTTTAGAACTACCTGTCTGGAATTGAACAATCGGAGGGCTTTGATTTCCTTCTCTGCTGCAATTTCATGCTACCTTATGTTGCTGCTTTCTCTGCTCTTATTGGAAGCTCTCCAATAGACTTGCTCCTGGGCTGCTGTATCTGCCTAACACAGATAACAATAACAATAACAATACTGTTGACTTCCTGTTTCCTCTTAACCCTTTATTGACATATAGGCCGACATGCAAGAAATTTGGCGTGTGAACGCCAAATTTCATGTGCATAATAATGGCACAAAATGCACCTGATTTATGAACCTGCTCTACAGTGGGTCATAAATTAGGTGCATTCTAGCACTTGCACGACAGTTCTGGCTCAGGTATACACTTTGAAAGTGGTTACCTGTTCCAGCTGTAATGCGCCCAGAAATACTGTAGCGAAGCTATAAATATGTAGCTTCGCCATGGCTCTAGAGCGCCCCGCCTCCAGCAGGCGCTAGATAGCTGATGCTTCCCCTTTCATACATGTCGCCCATAATGTACATGTTACATCATGCGCACTGCAAGGGAATATGGAGTGGTTGCACTTGCAAAAACTGTGGTTTTTTTGCTGTTGGCGCCCCAATGAATTGGAATAGAAAGTTTTAAAAAAGTTAATATGCCAAAATGTTATTAAAAGAAATTACACTCCAGCCCACAAAAACGAATACTCATACTTTATACGAACATAAAGGGTTTTTTTCCGAAAATGGTGGTGCAGCACCAGTTTTTAAAATAAAGAACAATTTTTTTTAATAAACTCTTTTTTTTTTTTTTATAAACTCTAAAAATTTGGTATCACCAGAATCATCTCAAACCCACAGAATACAAAAAGCATGTCATTTGCACCAAACTCCATAAAAACAAATCCCCTCAAAAATGTTGCCATTGTCTTTTCTGCACAATCCATCCCACAAAGAATTTTTTATTTTTGTTTCCTAATACATTCTATGGTATGGTCAATGATAACATGAAAAAGAACATCTTGTCCTACAAAAATAAGCCCTTATACGTCTAAGTAGACATAAAAAGGTAATGACTCTTGGAAGGGGGAGAAGAATAGTTGAATGTGATGTGTAAAAAAATATCATTTTGGTATTAAGGGATTAAAAACAACTTTTCTCCTTTTTTATCCCTCTACTACCACCAGCTGGAACCCAATGGTGCTAAAATATCTCCTATGAAGAGTTTTAGCATATATGTGAATGTGGAGATATGATTTTGTCATATTCCTGCTGTAGGAGTCTTCTGGTTGCTCACTGTCTCTCCCACTGGTAAGTACCGTTCATTACTCAAAAGCAAAAAATGATGATAATAATAATAATAAAAAAAGCAAGAGAAAATAAAAAAAAGACAGTGCTCCCTAGCACAGTATTGCGACTTTTGGGTAAAACTAGCTAGTACTTATTATATGTACTAACCTCTTAGTGTTGTGCGAATAAATGCACAACACTTTTTTGAGCATCCAAGTACTTTGGAACCAAAGAGTCCAGGTAGTCCGCAGAAGTCTATCCATTTTGCTCCATATGCCCAATGCACAGGGTCAGATTATTTTCTTGTGACACATTGTGCTTTAAGTTTGTAATCAATTTTTGGTCCATCCAATCCTTGTTTGTTTGGAAAAAAATATATATTTGTAATATCACACAAAATAATTTATAACTAGCATCTACCATATGTCTACTTTATGTTGGCATCATTTTTTAAATGTCTTTTTATTTTTTTTTACATTAGTGGGCTTATAAATTTTAATTGGAGGTGTCCTGAAATCACTATATTTTATTAAATATCATTAAAGCTATTAGGTACTTTACAACCACTAAACAAACACACACACAGTCGCTGTTCATGCTGCGGTCCCAGGCACAGGGCGCGTACGTCCTCGTGTCTCTACTATGCCTCTGACTCCATACCTGTTTGCTGCTGTCTCTCTCCATGCAGCGATCCTCGCGGGCATGCCTGTGTCTCTGCTGTGTTCCGTTTCCCAGCACCTGCGGTCCTGTCTCCATGCAGGCTGGTCCCTACTGTGTCCTAGGTTTCACCTAGCTGTGTTCCTGTCTGTGTCTACACATGCTCCCTGGGTAATGCGCGCTCGCTGATCTTGATTTAAACGGATGGTGTCCCAATTTCCTGTCTAATGACCTACAACCTGCTGTAAGAAATTTTCTGCCTCTGTTCCAGGTCAGTCCATAAATGTCTATCTGAACTCCTGACTAATGCTTCCTGCTGTTACCTGTTGTTAGGTCTGTCTGCACATCTACTCCTGCTGCTTCCTGCTGTTCTGCTAGCCTGATACCTGTCAGTTCATTAATGTCCATCTGAGCACCTGACCACTGCTGCTGCTTTCTGTTGTTCCTGTGTTACCTGATGTTTACTCTTGTGTTACCTGCTTCTATTCCTGCTGTTCCTGCTTTTGTACCAGTTAACTTCTGCTGATCCTGCTGCTGTACCAGTGTGCTGTTTCCTGACGTTGTACCAGTCTGTTACTTGCCCGGGACTCTGCTGCCTCCATGGCTATACCCACCAGGACCCGTCACCTCTTTCAGCATCCATTCTCCTTGTCCTTCACTTCGGCTACCGCTGCGAGTAGCCTACCATCTACACTCGTGATAACCCAGTGGATCCACAATACCTGGCGTTCTATTGTGTCAGTCCTAACGGCTCCCGTTGAAACGTGACACACATACACACAACAACAGTAAACAAAATGGGAGGTGAAAACTGACCCTGAACAATCCCTTAATGTCCCCCAGCCCTACACATACAGGGTAATCGCCCAGATAAAGGCATCCTCCTTCAACCCCTCCCTCCCCCGTAATGAAATAAGGATCCTATCAAGGGATAAATAAGAGGTAAAAATAGGACATATAGGACAAAAAGGCAAAAGTGTATGACGTTACAAAATATTGGTTCAATCAATGGTCACATGTGGCCTCCTGTTGTACAGTGAAGTGACACTGTGGCCATGCACCTGGGAGTTCAGTTAGACATCACAGCAGGGCGATTGATAGCGACTTTTGCTGCAACCACTGAGATTGGGACACAGTCAATTAGTGCAGTACATGAATGAGGTAAGTCCGTTCCATACTTTTTAAATGGTACCACCGACGGCTAACCCTTTGCATGGGCCTCATCTTTATGCCATGTGGTGTAATACATGTGAAACATATGTTGATCTATTTGTTACTTAACGGAATACACAGTGGTACTATCTGGGTGAGGATGTATTTAGGTGCTTTATATCATTTCATACTAGGCAACTTATTTTTGACTACTGATTGATGAAGTATTCCTCAGTTGTAAGTGGAAATTTTTCAGCACATCTGTGTTTTGTATTGGACTTCTTTACCTACCAATGTTTTGTAACTTTACATACACTTTTGCCTTTTGCACTTTTGTCCTATATATCCTATTTTCACCCCTCATTTTTCCCTTGATAAGAACCTTATTCCATTCCAGGGGGATTGAAACATGTTTGGATAAGTACTCTATAGTGTATTAAGGACAATTCTGTAAGGTGAGGTTTTGGACGGGGATGCCCGTATCGGGGCAACTACCTTGTATGTGTAGGGGAGGGTGAGGTTAGACCATAAGGGATTGTCCAGGGTCAGTTTTCTCCACCAATTTTGTTTAGTTTCATTTTTTTTCTTTTTTTGTGTGTGTGTTTTTGTTTAGTGGTTGTATAGTGGGTAATAGTTTTAATGGTATTTAATAAAATATAGTAATTGTAGGACTATCCCTTTTTTCTTCCAATATAGTCAGGGAGCCTCAGTATATTTTATACTGTAGCATTACTGTAGACTGACTTATAAATTTAGTAGTAATTGTTCACATTTTCAAGAAAATTGGCAACACAGATTTTTTTTAGTGACCAGTCCAGTTCTGACTTGTCTTTTAGGGGCCTGAATGTTACATACTCCCATAAATGACTGCATCTAAAAAATGTCACCCTTTAAGATGTTCAAAGCAGCATTTGGGAAGTTTGTTAACCCTTTAGGTGTTCCACAAGAAATAAAGCAAAGTGAAGATGAATTTAAAAATATTTCCATTTATGCAGATTTTCAATTTTTATCCATTATTTATTGGAACATGATAGATGTTACCAGGTAAATGTAGCTCAGTATTTATTCCCTCGATTGTGCTGTTTTTAGAGATACTCTATATGTGGTTCTAGTTTGCTATTCGATTCAACCACAACCCCTCACAAAGGAGGAGAATAATGGATTTGGGGTCTCTTTTTATTTTTATTTTTTAGATCCTTCGGTTTGTGGACACCCGAAGGGTTAGACTTAAAAACCCCCCCAAAAAAAAGACCATTTTGGGGTTTTTCCTTTTAGGAATATACCCCGGGGTGTATGAATATATCGCCCCGACAGTGTTTCAAAATTTTTTTTTCCCCATTAGGCTGTGTTTTTTTAAACATTTTTTTTTCCCCATATTATGCATTTTTTAGGAAAATGTTTTATTTTCCAAAAACCCCCAAAATTGTTAAAGAATTATTCAATTCAGCAATAGGGGGGAGTGCTATTTGGCTTTTGGAACGCAGCTTTTGGTGTGTGTCCTATTTCTTTTGCAAAGCCCCCAAAGTACCAGAACAGGTGAAACCTGATAAAAGTCACCCAATTTTAGAATTGACACCCCACAGGGAATTTATCTAGAGGTATATTGAGTATTTTGTGCCCACAGGTGTTTCAAAGATTTTTTAACATTTGGCCATGAAAATGGAGAAAAAAAACCATGCAGTATAAATGACATGATATCTTTACTATACATGTTGATACTATAATAATGATATAAGTTTTATCTAGTTTTCTTTATATATTTTACTACTTTTACACAATAGAAATGCTTTTGCAAAAAACTGAGTTTTTATATCGTATTATGATAGCCATAATGTTTTTATTTTTCTGTATATGGAGCGATTAAAGACTTTTTTTGCAGGTGAGTTAAGTTTTTTTTGTACCAATTGATTTTCATGATTCCTGGTTGTCAAAGTTGGAAAAAGGGTTAGACAAAATCAGTTAATATGTGAGAAATTTTCAACGGAGGCAAACTTTGAAAAAAGGGGTTTTTTCTTTGGGAAACGTGCCATTAGATATGAAACACTTCCAAGTAAATTCTTTAACAAGGGTAGAAACATAAATTAAAAATAAAACAAAAAATTAGACCTATATGGCGCTCATCTCTATAAGGAAGAAAGATTCAAAATAGTATTAACATGAGTTAATTTATTAAAAATCACCACATTTTGAACAAATAAAACAACAGAGCTTCATCAGGCTATCATACACACCAAATAGTTATATAACCACACTGTCATGTCAACTGGGGGAGGGACCCCCCGTGGAATTTTATTCTGGGGGCCCACCTGTAGAGTGGATTCTGGGTCCCACCACTGAAGTTGATTCTGAGGTTCCACCCTATAGCTACTCTTATAGTCTGTATCTTGCTTTTTGCCTCTTTTTCCCTGCTTTTCTGCTTCTTCTAAGGATGTTTTACCAGTTTAAAAAAAAAAACTTCACGTTTGTAGTTAAAGCCACCTGGGTTTCCCTTTTAAACCCGTGACAGTCCGTTGCCCCGCTAAAAACCAATCATCTCCAACTATGGGTCTCCGGACTACCTTACAACAAGAAATACAAGACCAGAATTCTCTGCCAACATGTTATTAAAATGCACAGAAAAAGTTCACATCATACATCAGAAACACAATAATTGCAAGTTCAGAATGCATATTGGTTAGGCACAAAAACATACCTTTCACATTTCTTATATTTCCATTTACTTTAAGAAGGACACTATACTGTCTACACAAGGCTCTTGCAAAATTAATTTAACTAATTTAATGTAACTGCAGCATAAAGAGGGTCACACAAGGGGTCACCATCCCATCACTTTACCTAGTTGATCATAAGAAATTAATGTTTTGTTTTTTTTTATCAAGAAAGGAAAAATATCAAAAGATATCAAATTACTTCTTTAAAATGGGTGTCTCATCATGCTGTTTCACAGAGCCACAGTTATCTTCAGGTTCCCAAATCCTGGTCAGGCTGTGAATGGTTCTACTGCAGTGATTGACATATCAGCTCTGCTAGTCCTAGATGAGCCTGATAGAGGGACATGACTGCAGGAGGTTTGTAAACTATAGTGCACAAGGCTACAGAGCTCTAAAGGGCTAAAGCTTCTCAGTAATGTAAACAAACTCTTTTTTAACGGATAAAAATCACAGCAGTGAGTGTCGTCACCTTCCCAATCTCTGTTGAAGCAATAAGAGCATAAAGAGGTGGCTGGTAACTATGGAAGCTTGTGTGCAAAGGCAGGATATAAAATCCGCTCCTAACTCTGAAGAGAAGCCAAATCGAGCTGACCTGACATAATGAAAGACGTAAACCCCTTTTAAAGTTAAGGTGATACTTTAGAAATGCACCAGTATTTAGGCACCGGCTTGAGCTGCATTTTTGTTTTAATTCTCTGTAAGCAGTATAAGTAAGTTAATCAGCTGCCCAAATCTCTTTGGTTTGCTGTAATGAATCCTATTGGAGTCCAGGCAGTCAATAGACTATAAGAGTATGCTCACACGGCGTGTTAAGTCTGTGTAAACATACGCTTTTAGATGCGTGTTTGGATCCATCTGTCGAACCCCAAACGGACCCAAACATGAATCTAACAAGTAGCAATGTGATTTACATTGCTTTTAATATGAAACACGCATCGTTGTTCACATGAGTGATCAGGGCCGTTCCTAGGGGCGGGCAGAACCTGGCTAGAGCAGTGGGCTACTACCTGGCTATAGGGGGCAAATATTTACCTACAAGGGGGTAATTATTACCATTTGGTGCACTATAGATGGGGATTTTGTATAGAGATAGGAAATTGTAGAAAAATGCTGATAAAATGAGGAGTTTAAGATGTTTGTTTTGTAAATTTTTCAGTGAAGAGTTGTGGACGGTAGAAGTTGTCATGGTGTCTGGGACAAATGGAGAAGAAGAAGGGAAATAGAAAAACTCTTCAGAGACGTCTCCTGTAAGTCACTAAATGGAACTGCAGTATAATCATTTATATTTCTCTTGAACCTACATACAAAGGTTTTTCTCTGTAAAAATACATCTGCAGTTCACAATGAGACGCAAAAAATTCCGTGGCAGCTCTGCCACCGAGGAGATCCCTGGGAGCTGCGTGCAGCGTAAACAGCGTGATGACGTCACGATGCTTACACCGCTCAGCAGCTCCAGACCGAGACGCACGGACCGAGGTGAGTACTATTTTGTTATTTTAGAATTACTTACAGGGGCATCACTGGCTACAATGGGGGCATCACTGGCTACGAGGGGCATCACTGGCTACAGGGGCAACAACTGGCTACAATGGGGCATCACTGGCTACAAGGGGGGCATCCTGGCTACAACAGGGGCATCACTGGCTACAAGGGGGGCATCCTGGCTACAAGGGGGGCACACTGGCTACAATGGGGCATCACTGGCTACAAGGGGGCACACTGGCTACAATGGGGCCACTGGCTACAATGGGGGCATCCTGGCTACAAGGGGGCATCCTGGCTACAAGGGAGGCATCCTGGCTACAAGGGGGGCATCCTGGCTACAATGGGGGCATCCTGGCTACAAGGGGGCATCCTGGCTACAAGGGGGCATCCTGGCTACAGAGGGGCATCACTGGCCACAATGGGGCATCACTGGCTACAGGGGCATCACTGGCTACAATGGGGGCATCACTCACTACAGGGGGCATTACTGGCTACAATGGGGGCATCTCTGGCTACAGGGGGGCATCACTGGCTACAAGGGGGGCATCCTGGCTACAAGGGGGGCATCTCTGGCTACAGGTGGGGGCATCACTGGCTACAAGGGGGGCATCACTGGCTAGAAGGGGGGCATCACTGGCTACAGAGGGCATCTACTGGCTACGGGGGCATCTACTGGCTACAGGGGGCATCACTGGCTACAGGGGGCATCACTGGCTACAGGGGCATCTACTGATAACAGGGGGCATCTACTGGCTACAGGGTGCATCACTGGCTACAGAGGCATCACTGGCTACAGGGGCATCTACTGGCTACAGGGGGCATCTACTGGCTACAGGGGGCATCACTGGCTACAGGGGCATCTACTGGCTACAGGGGGCATTTACTGGCTACAGGGGGCATCACTGGCTACAGGGGGCATCACTGGCTACAATGGTGGCACACTAGCTACAAGGGGGGCATCACTGACTACAGGGGGCATCTCTGGCTACAAGGGGGGCATCTATGGCTACGGGGGGGAATCACTGGCTACAGAGGGCATCTACTGGCTACCGGGGCATCACTGGCTACAGGGGGCATCTACTGAAAACAGGGGGCATCAACTGGCTACAGGGGACATCAACTGGCTACTGGGGGCATCTACTGTCTAAGGGGGGCATCACTGGCTACAGGGGGCTACTACCTGGCTATAGGGGGCTACTACATGGCTACAGGGGCTATTACATGGCTACCATATGAGATGCTATAGATGGGGAGTTTGTATAGAGATAGGAATTGGTTGGGAAGTGCTGATAAAGTGAGGAGTCTTAAGATATTTGTTTTGTAAATTTTACAGTGCAGAGTCGGAAGCAGTCGTATTGGCGTCTGGGACAGATGAAAAAGAAGAAGAAGAGAAAGAGACCAACTCTTCAGAGATGTCTCCTGTGAGTCACTAGATATAACTTTACTGTAACCATTTATATGTCTGCAGAGCCTATGTACAGCTGGTATCCACCACTGTATGCTGGTAATATTGGTTGAAGTATAATGGTTTGTATTCAGTAATGGTCAGTTTGTATTATTCAGTCACTATGTGGTGGTGATATGTGGTCACGGTGTTGCTGTATTTGGTCACTATGTGGTGATATGTGGTCATGGTGTGGTAGTA
Organism: Phyllomedusa bahiana; assembly: GCA_025379985.1. Lineage (NCBI taxonomy): Eukaryota > Metazoa > Chordata > Amphibia > Anura > Hylidae > Phyllomedusa > Phyllomedusa bahiana. Next base: position 5,866 of record JAODAL010015947.1, on the reverse strand, counting down.
TTATTCGGTCACTGTGTGCTGGTGATATGTGGTCTTAGTGGTCTTGGGATTCTGGTTGGTGTAGCAGTGTTATTTGGTAACTGTATGACTATTATCTAGTAATTTTATATGTAGCACATTGTGGTAAAGCTTTCTGTATATTTTGGCTTTGGTTGATGGTGATGCACTGTGTTTCATTATGGCACATTATGTTACAAGGGGGGCAAAATTTCTTCATCTCGCCCTGAGTGAAATTTAGCCTAGGAACGGCTCTGCGAGTGATCGCCGATGCATGTCTCATTGCGTCTTTCGGATCCGTTCCAAGAATTGACATGTCAGTTCTTGGTCCGAAAGACGCACTAGAAGCCATATTTAAAACTATAGGGTGCGATTCTGCTGCATCCAAACACACAGCTGCGTGTTGGATACGTGTTGGAGCCGTTAAGGATCCGATCGCCGCAGCGTTTTTGGATGTGATTTTCGGATCCAAAATGGATCCAAAATTGGATCTAAAACACCGTGTGAACAGCCCCTAATAGTTCAGAATGGAGTACTGTTGTAGATGAGAAGTGAGCTGTGAAAAATGTCAGCTTTTTATGTGTGTTATTGACCCACATGAAAACTGGAAAACTTAAAGAATTTTATACATAGGTATGTTAAAAAAAATCCACTAAATTGTAACAGAGTTGATTCATAGGATCACTCTCCCCTAAGATAGACAGGCTCATGGCAGCAGACACATCAATAAGTTCAGTCCAAAACAAAGAAATCATATGAAATTCAAAAAAAAAAAATCTGATGCAGTCTAGCCACTAACAAACACAGATTAGCTTCCCTAGCCATCTGGATGAAGCCTAGTGCCTAGCACCTTAAAGCGACACATTGATTCAAACCAGTAATCCCACAAGTTGACATCAGGTTGGAAACTGTGGGGCTTAATTTTTTTTTAACACATTAACCTGAAAAGGCATTAATGACCAGCAATTTATTTTTTTTTGCTTCCCTGAGTTTCAGCAGTCATAACTGTTAGGGACTGTCAGGGGCGCACGAGAAGACACTGACGGAGGGAGGCCTTGACGCTGGTCCCAACCCCTGTCCCTGCCTCCTGGGGTATCCAACTCCTTACTAGGTCGGCCCCAACAAGAAGACTGAGCACTACAAAGTGAGAAACAAGACGTAGACAAACAAACAGGAAGAGTCAGACAGGTAAGGTCGGCAACGAACGGTAACGCAGTACAGAATCAGGTAACAGAGGATAAACAAGAGTCTAAGCCAAGGTCAAAAAACACAGAAGAATCCAAGCAGAAAACAGGCGAACTATAGGCAGAGGTGAAACCACATAGCAGGCAAGGAAGAGAGGAAGCTGAGTCCTTATATAGAGACCAGGAGAAGGTAGAGCAAAGGTGATAGGTGAATAGAAATGTTCATAAAAAAGCAAACAGGTTAACCCAATAAGTTCTGGAAGATTCCTGGCCACGGGCGTTGGCCAGCAATCAATTAAGCATACAGAGCTAGAAGTCATAGTTCACAATGGAAAGGTATCATGGCCGAAACTGCAGCTTTGGTCGCATCGGCTCTGGCCGGCGACCAGAATCAGATGCAGAGGGTCTGCCAGACGCAATCATGACAATAACTTTTTGATTTTTTATGTGATGCAGCTGAATGGGACTTTGTAATATTTTTTTTGCGGGGGGGGGGGGGCGTAGTTTTGAGTATACATATAAATTAATTAATTATAAATGTAATTTTTTTGTGGCGCGAACATAAGAAAAGCGTATTCTGCATTTGTTTTTTTATGATTTTTTACACCATTAACATTTCATGCTAATTAATCTGTTAAATTAATACAACAGGTGTGCATACCAAATATGTGTAGGTTTTTTTTAAAGTATGCATTTTTTATTTAATATTTAATTTAATTTTACTATTTATTTATTTCCACTTTTTCATGTTTGTAACTTTTCTTAAATCCCATTAAGGGATAACTATTTTTATACTTAGTAATGTTTTAGCGTACTCCTGCATACTAATACGTTATTTTCTGTTTCAGTATAACACGGGCAACACAGAGTGTACCCTGACAGCAAGCTTACACTGCAAATAGCACTGGGGATACTCTAGGTTCCCTAAACTGACTATAGACAGTCACAGGCTCAATCGACACTGTGTTTCCCAGTGACCGGATGGGGCAAGATAATCCTCTTTGATCATGATGTAGGCTTCCTCTGCTCCTGGCTATGCACAGAGGGTACTTTAACAGCAGAGCTGCTAACGACAGCACTGTTCCTAATACAGATGAGGTGCTCAGAGCCAAAAGCCACCTCTTTAGGCAACACATCTTTTGGCATCACTGCCAACACAGCATACGCATCGCCTGCCACCAAAAGAGCTCTTCCAACTGACACCTAACAAGGTTCACAAGACATCCCAAACTCAGGACTGTTTGGTACAATGGATGAGATATTTTTCACACAACAAAGAAAATATATATATATATTTTTTTTACCGTAAGACATCCTGTTGTTGCAACAGAGAAATGACTATAGGTACACACAGTGATGCTTGAAGGTTTGTGAATCCTTTATCATTTTTTATATTTCTGCATAAATGTGACCTAAAACTATATTAGATTTTCATACATGTCCTACAAGAACATTAAGGCCTGGTTCACACGGCTTATTCAAGCCATATTTGTGGGACGGATTTCACCCGCAATTATGGCTTGAGTTAGAGGCAGGGCGGGGGCGCTGCCTGCTGGCCGCATAGGCTTTCATTATACATGGCGCGTATCCCGGCGGGATAATGAACATGTCACTTTCTCCCCGCTCGGCGAATATGAGGGGAGACGGAATCCACAGTTCTCTATGAGAACTGTGGATTACCGTAATGGCTGGGATGGATTCCAGCCATATTGCAGCGCAGTACGGCTGAAATCCGTCCCTGCAATATGCCGTGTGAACGGCCCTTAAGAGAACCAAATTAAAGAAATTAGTCAAAAACATTTGACATTTTTGAAAAAAATTATCCACTATAGTGTATCTTTGAGTAGCAAAATATAAAGAACAGGGATCTATTAAAGTTTGATCTTCAAAATACATGTTTGCAGCAGTGTATCATGGCATGAACAAAATAGATTTCTGAGGACCTCAGCAGATGTGTGGTTGAGGCTTATCAGGCTGGAAAAGATTAACAAATCATCTCGAAAGACCCTAGATTCCACCAAACTAGTCAGACAGATTGTGTACAAATGGAGAAAATTCAAGGATATTATTACCCTGCCCATAGGTGATTGAACAACAAAGAGTAGGATGTATAAGGGTATATTCACATGGTGTGTTTGATCCATTTTTGGATCCGTTTTGGATACGAAAAATGCATCAAAAAGCGCTGCATAAATTGCCCCAAAACGAATCCAACAGGAATCCAACACGCATGTGCGTTTTGGCTGCAGCAGGAATGAACCCTATAGTTTTAAATAGGGTGTCTGCTGCCTCTTTCAGATCAAGAATTCACATGACAATTCTTTGAATGGATCCGAAAGACACATCAGAAACATGCATGTAAAACACGCATTGGTGATCACTCGTCAGAATGCTGATGCGTGTTTTACATTGAAAGCAATGTAAATCACACTGCACTTTGTTATATGCATGTTTGGGTCTGAAACACGGATCCAAACACGCATCTAAAAATGGATCCAAAATCGGATCCAACACGCCGTGTGAACATACCCTAATAGTCCATGAAGTCACAAAGGAAACTGTGGTAACCTGTGAGTAGCTAACGGCTTGTGTCAACCTCTCTAAAAAGAACCCGTACTGGAAACTACACATTTTAAGAAATATAACCAGGGGTGTAGTGACTATATCAATGCCACAGGTTTTACAGAAATGTTTTTCAGTGTTAGGTTGTGAAATTTAAAAATTTATTTTTTTCCAAAAATCTGCAATTTTAGCTGAAAATGCTTTATTTTTACAAGGAATCAATGGAACAAAAGCACCACAAAATTTGTTAGGCAGTTTTTTCCAAGTTCGACAATACCCTATATAATTACATAGTTACATACTGTAGTTTGTAAGGCCGAAAAAAGACAAGACGTCCATCCAGTTCAGCCTATTTTGCTAAAGTGTTGCTAAAGTGTTGATCCAGATTGCTGTTTGGGCGCATGGCAGGGTTTACAAGGGAAGGAAAGTTATTTGGCTTTTGAAGTGCAGATTTTGGTGGGGCCATGATGCTTTTGCAAAGCCCCCAAAGTACCATAACAGGTGAAACCTTTCAGATGTCGTCCCATCTTGGATTTAACACCCCTTTAGGAAACAGATCTAGGGGCATATTATGCATTTGGGTGCACAGGTGAGAAAAAAAGCAGTTCTGCCATTGTTTTTAGGGCTTCATTTTTACACTGTTCACTGTTCCCATTGGGATGTTCTTCCTGCCACCACATATATCACATGTACAAAGCTTGCAAGCAGAGGCGCAACTTGAAGTTCTTGGGCCCTGGTGCAAAAAGTGAAATGGAGCTCCTGCCAGTTGCCATGTGCCAAAACCTCAAACAGTCACACGCCAAAGACCAAATAGCTGTCGAAGGACACCAGAAACAAAATTGTAGCCCTGCACCAGGCTGAGAAGGCTGAATCTGCAATATGCAAGCAGCCTGGTATGAAGAAATCAACTCTGGGAGCAATAATTAGAAAATGGACGACATACAAGATCACTGATAATGTTCCTCGATCTGAAGCTCCACGCAAGATCTCACCCCGTGGGGTCAAAGTAATCACAAGAACAGTGAGTAAAAATCCCAGAACTACATGGGGACCTAGTGAATGACCTGCAGAGAGCTGGGGACCAACATAATAAAGGCTACCATCAGTAATACACTATGCCGCCAGGGACTCAGATCCAGCAGTGCCAGAACGTTATCTCGCTGCTCTAGCCAGTACATGTTCGGGCCCGTCTGGAGTTTGCTAGAAAGCATTTGGATGAACCAGAAGAGTACTTGGAGAATGTCATATGGTCAGATGAAACCAAAGTAGAACTGTTTGGTAGAAACAAAAATCCATTTATTTCTATAGGACATTTACTAACGGTGTCTTCTACATTAGCATGGCCACCAAACCAGCAAAAACAACCTTTTTGACACTCAATACAATTTTCAACATGAAATTAGGATTGAAATAAGATTTTTTTCAATAGGACAGTTACTGTGTCCTCTACAGTAGCATGACCACCAAACCAGCAAAAATGACCTTTTTGACACTCAATATAAAATTTTAAGACGAAATTAGGTTTAGAAAAAGATTTTTTTTCAGTATGACTTTTACTAACGGTGTTTTCTACAGTAGCATGACCACAAAAACAGCAAAATGACCTTTTTGACACTCAATACAATTTTTAAGATGAAATTAGGATTTGAAATAAGATTTTTTTCAATAGAACATTTACTGTGTCCTCTTGTGGCGGCTGGGTAGTGGATCTGCCGGACCACCGCAAGCGATGATAGTTAAGCCACGCCAGGAAACGGAATATAAGTAGCCCCCGGTTTTCACCAGAGCCCGCCGCAAAGCGGGATGGACTTGCTGTGGCGTGAGGCTACCAGGTCGTCCCCCCTGACGTGATTTGCTTGCGATGGCGGCCGAGGTGCAGCGCGGTACAGAAACGTAGTCCGAGAATCGTAGTCGTGGGCAGGCAGAAGGTCAGGGCAGGCGGCAATGGTTCGCGGTCGTGGACAGGCAGAAGGTCAGGGCAGGCGGCAGAGGTTTGGAGTCGGGAAACGTAGCGAGAGGTCTGGTACACGGTAAAGCAGGAATACACTTTAAGGAACGCTTTCTCTAAGGCTCAGAGCAACATAGATCCAGCAGGGAAGTGAAAGGGCAACACTTTTTAAAAA